>PVKM010003013.1:0-60510 GCA_004027735.1 Carollia perspicillata
CAATGTCTGGTTAATATAAAAGATATTTCAAAAATGTAAAGGTTTGGAGAAACAAGAAACCTCCAGACCAATAAGAGGGCCTTTATGGATACTACATTTATTTGGATTTTTATCTCATGAAAACTTAAAAAGAATATATGTACACCATGTCACAAGATGAAAATAGTTGAGTTCAGGGGAAGTTATTAATTATATAAACTATATTTTCTGCCTAGTTAATTAATATTACTAAAAATGCCTCATTTATATAGTACTATCTTTTCAGATTACAAAATCATTTTACCTCTCATTTAAGCGCACAGATCTGTGAACTACACAGGGATGATAATTCAATTTGTAGGTGAGACTTGGTAAGTTTGCAAAGCTGCCTAAAGTCGCTGGTCAGTAAGAAAAGGAACCAGAACTCAAGCCCATGTCTTTTGAGATCCAGCTCAAAACATTCTCCATCTTATCTCATTAAAATCACTCTTGCTTATGATAGTGGCCAAAAGTTCCCACATCACCAATTGAAAAAAGCTTGACTACAATCCCCTAAAACTCTTTATTTTTATTGAATTGATTAAGGTGACATTAGTTAACAAAATTATATAGGTTTCAGGGGTACATTTCTATAATATAATATAGAAATATAATATAATATAATATAATATAATATAATATAATATAATATAATATAATATAATATAATATAATATAATATAATATAATAAATATATCATATCATATATCTGTAGATTATATTGTATGTTCACCACCCCGAAGCTTTATAAAACCTTTCATAATGACTCTGGGAAGGGTTATAGCATCTCCTTAGGTTTTATATTTTTTAATTCAGTAAAAATCTATGGTAACTATTGGTTACATAGCCTATCCTAAATAATCTAAAGTAATGGTTTTCAAAATGTTTCCTCAGAACCCTAAGGTGCCTTGGGGTGTACTCTAAGGATGGGATAAAGGGCTCAAGGCTTCTCTCTCCTGCTTAGTCACAAAGCCTCTGCTAAAATCTGCTTTATATATTGGAGTTCCTCATAGAATTTGATTTGAAAAATGATGACCAAAAAAACATGGTTTTCAACAGCTTATCCAAGAAGAAGACTATTCACTTAAGGGCAGTTCTTTCTGGGATAGAAGACATCACAGTTTATGCTTGGCTAGGTTCATAAATAATAGATCAAGTGGTCTAGTCTTCACTCTTCTGGTTTTCCCTGACAAGAAATCCCAAAAGTATTTATTCCATCTAATAATTATTTATTGAGCACAAACTTTGGAGTGGTTTCTGATAGGTTATAGAGAAGCACATGTTAGAATTAATTTTGTCAGGAAGATTGAAATCTAATGGGAAGACAGGGAGAACATCCAAGAAGCAATAACATAGGCAGAATAGAATGTGTAATAATAAATATGCAAATATTACACTATCACATATCATACTGTACTGGAAAAATAATTTCAAAAGTAATGACTATTATTTATTAGAAATAAAAATAACTGGCCCCTACTTGGGCCAGTTATTCTGCTATATCCATTAGCTCAAATTCTTACAAGAATTTTGCAAAGTAGAACTCACTATCTCCATTTTACAGATGTAGAAACTGAAGTTCCTGGGGGTTAAGTAACTTGCTCAGAGTCACTGGAATTACAATTAAAGCCCAAGTGTATTAGTTGCCTAAGTCTGTAACCCCAAAAGGCTTTCACAAAAAGAGAAAAACATTATAAGAATAGAGGGGTGCCTCATGAACCCAAGGGCTGTAAGGCAGCTAGGTCTGGAAAGGAACTGGAATGAGAAGGAGAAATGCAGTCAGAAACCTGGCAGTCCTTTCTTCATACCACTCACCTCAACTCCTCTCTGAATTCTTCTCCCTTCTCTGCAGAGTCATCTTCTCTTATCCATAGCTCCCACAGTGGGTATGGATGATTGTGCCACAGTACTCAATTTATATGTTTCAGGTTTACCTACTTAAACAGAGAATTTCTGGCTTTCTCTGGGTTCTAACTCCTAATTTTCAGAAAAGAAAATATGTTTAGGCCAGTGGACACCTTCATCCTATGAATGGTGAGGAGAAGGATGTTGGAAGCATGAAAAACTAACTACACAGTGTTCATGGAGGAGGGAAATATTATTCATCATAGAATGTGGGTCATTGAAAGATAAGCAAATAACACATATTTCCTACAGAACATCTCACAGGCTCACAGAATTTAAGAGCTAATGAGGTCCTTATTTTAAAGGTTGTCATGTACCTATTCCCGATCAGGATCAGTAAAAAAAAAAAAAAAGAAGAAGAAGAAGAAGAAACTTTGCAAAAGAAGAAAAAAATTAAACAACACTATCCCATCACTACTCTTCTCTGAAAGACCTTAACATCAGGGATGTTTGAGTTCTACTATATCACTAATTTTTCCTGACATTAAAATTATACCCTCAGAAAGGCCATGCATTATCAATTACAAAAGAAACTAGGAAATGACATACACATATGGGTTTAGCTTTGCTATGCTTGGATACATAAATGAATAAAAAATATGCAAATACTAGATCAAAAGTTTTATTACCCTTTCCAACCTTTTCTTTCATTGGTAGATAAAATCTAGTTATATGTGCCATATAGCTATAACAAATCTCAACCTACTCATTTTCAGGATCAAATTTAAATCTTACAAAGTTCTTTCCAAAGTCTCTGATAAGAGTTAATTTTCATACACATATGTACATTAATTACAGTAAAGATCACACTTACTGGTGAAACAGCGAAAGCATCCCTTTGAAGATCAGAAACAAAGTAAGAATGCCCACTATCACCTCTTCTACTCATCATGTACTGGAAGTTCTAATCAGTAGAGTGTGAAAACAAAATAAATAAAAACTATAAAAACTGGAAAGAAACAATATTGTCATTATATGCAAGAAATATGATCGTGTATAAAGAAATTCCAAAAGAATTTAGGGATACAACGATTAAGTTAAAGATAAATTTTATACATTTTTTTACACAAGCAACAAAAAGTATTATTTGAAAATAAACCATATGACTTCTCATTCTGGCATTATGGCTATCTAAAAATCCTGACGGAGCCTCAAAATTAAGAACAACTATATTTTGAATAGGGCACGTTATTAAGACTTCACTAGTCTCACAAGTGACTCAAAGGGCAGGAATTCACACTCTCCACCAAGGAAGAAGAAGAAGAAGCTGTCCTTTAGTTGAGATCAAAAGGACAGAGAGTGAGGGGGTACGAGTTTACCCTGAAAGCAATTCCAGTTAAGCACTCCATGATGATACTGCAATTTGGGCCGGGAAGAGTAAGTTGAACCTGAGTCTTCTGTGCCAAAACAAGACACCCAAGAATGGCATTGGATTAGGGGCATCTCTTGGCTACAGAAAGAAAAACATCTTTTCTGAAAAAGTATGTCCACAAATTAGGTCTGAAGGAGTTCCACTGATTAAGATCAAGCAGTAGGGCTCATAGGAAAAAAATTAATAAGCATTTTCAAAGGTAAGACACTACTAAAGAGAGCCACAGAAATAACAAATGTGAGGGTTAGACCCTCAACAGATATAAACGTTGGGACTTTTGGATATAGAATAAAGAGTATCTATGGACAAAAATGTTTAAAGAAATAAGAGTACAGTTACAATGATAAGAAAGAAATGAGAGGGCATCAAGAATTAGCAGATAATTGCCCTGGCTGGTGTAGCTCAGAGTACTGAGCATGGGCCTGAAAACCAAAGGATCGCAGTTCGATTCCCAGTCAGGGCATATGCCTGGGTTGCGGGCCAGTTCCCAGCAGGGGACACACGAGAGGCAACCATACATTGATATTTCTCTCCCTCTTTCCTTCCCTTCCCTTCTAAAGATAAATAAATAAAATCTAAAAAACAAAAATTCTTAAAAAAAAAGAATTAGCAGATAATTTTGAAAGAAAAATAAATAGAATCTTGGCATTAAAATGTGTTGTTTAAATAAAATACTTAATAGATGGGTTAAATAGAATCATTATGGCTGTAGAGAGAATTCATGAAATGGAAAATGCATATGAAGAAATTATTAAGAATGTAAGGTCAAACCCAAATAGAATATAAAAGAGGTATTAAGAGGTTAGAGGAGAAAATAATCGAGTCTAAAATATATCTAAGTAGAATATCAGTGAGCAAAAGTAAAGAAAATGGAAGAAAGAAAATTTTAAAAAGGTAAAGGCTGTCAATTTTCCAGTGGTGATAAAAAAAAAAAAAGCATCATTCCAATGGTTCAAGAAGAATAACACATTCCAAGTAGGATAGTAGAAACCCCTGCCTAGACACAAGGTAGTGAAACTACAGAATACCAAAGACAAAAAGAACAGATTAAGAAAAATCTATGAGAAAGGACTAAAAAAATGACAGACACTCCAACACTCATGGTAGATAGCAGAATAATTCTTCAAAGTGATGAGAAAATGATTTTCAATCCTGATTTGCTTATTCAACAAAATTACATTTCAAGAATGGTAGTTAAGTAAATAGTTATGAGTCTATAGAAACTGAGACTTACTATAAAAAGGCCCATATCTAAGAACTGTTAAATGTTCAAAAAGAAGGAAAATAATTCACAAAATAAAGTTTGAAGTACAGAAATAAGTGGTAAGCAAATAAAATATGACCATAGATTTAAATCAAGCAAATATTGTCTCTATAAAATATTAATGATGATGGCATTAATTTGTGGTTTAAAATAAAAAGGTAGAACTGAACCATTGAACAATGACAGTACATGATTCTTGAGGGTTAAGATAAAAGTTCTGAGAACTTGACTTGTTGTAGAGTAGATTAAGATACTACTTACCTATAAAAACAGAAAGTAATCAACCAGAAAAATTAGGATAAGAAGGAAAAAGAAGCAAAGAAATAGCAAGAGACAAATAGAAAACAGAGAGCTCATGATGTAAATATGTCCAAAGATAGAAATGATTACAAAAAAACTGAAACCAGGATGTTAATAGTTAATAATTAATAGATATGAGAAAAGAACCCTGGCTGGTGTGGCTCAGTGGATTGAGTACTAGCCTTCAAACCAAAGGCCCAGTTTGATTCCCAGTCAGGGCACATGCTTGGAATGTGGGCCAGGTCCCCAGTAGGGGGTGTGCAAGAAGCAACTGTATATTGATGTTTCTCTCCCTCTCTCCCTCCTTTACCCTCTCTCTAAAAATAAATAAATAAAATATTTTTTTAAAAAAAGAGAAAAGATATTTGCAAAAATCCAACATCCAGAGGCTTCTGGTCACGACAGAGTGATTGCTATAAGACTTGCCCCCTTCCCACTATAAAGAATAAGAAAACTGGATAGAATACATGAAGAATTAACAGAATGACAGAAAAAAATATAATCATCACAATTAATGCAAAAAGAGTATTTGGCAAAATGGAACACACTTTCATAATAAAAACACTCATAAAACTATGAATAGAAGGAAACTACCTCTCTGTAAACAAAAATTGGGTTATAGCATATTTCCAATATATAACATATTTTACATACTTATATATTTTATAATTTAGTATGTATTAATGTTATATATAGTATACAGTGTTTGGCAAAAGTATATTAATAATAATAATATAAGAATAAACTATTTTGCATACTCCCAACTGTAAACCTACATTTGCTCACCCTCCTATAACATTATTTTTTAATTAAATTTACTGGGATGACATTTTTAATACTTTCTAATATTTTACATGTGATGGAAATTTGCTATACCTCAGTTTTAGCACCCAGATTCAAACCCTTCCTCTTCAACCTACTCTCATCCTTTTTGTGTGGTGTGTCTGACCATTGACTGAATTCTCTAGTGTTTAAAAAGAACTCATATTCTAAGTCTGTAGAGTGTATCAAGAAGTTGTCTGAGAACTTATTCAGAAGAGACTCAGATATCTCTTCTCCAATGATCTATCCATCCATGAATTTATTCATTTATTAGAGGTCACAGATCCTATTCTAGCCTCTGGTGTGCCGTGATGAACAAGAGAGACAGTATCCCCATCATCAAGCCAACATTTGGACAGTGATGAAATGTAAAAGAAAATATTAACATCATACTAATGTTCTGTTCGATATGAAATAAATATTTCAAAACAAATTGGGTGAGCTTTTGAAACAAATTTAATAGGTTTGTAGATTTCTGTCTGACATGAGATCACAGGATCACAAAATCCTGGACCAAAAAGGTACCTTTGAGAGTATCAAATCCAACAGCATATTCTTATCCATGTCTCAGAGATATTAAAAAAGTTGGACTAGGGCTCCAAATTTGGTATTGCTATGAAGTCCATTTACTTATATTATCAAATGTATATATTAAAAGTCATGTTGAAAGGATTTAAAACCAAAGCATCATTAACATGCCAAGAAAACATATTGCTATCTCGTTCTGATCTCTCAAGAAAACCATCTTTGAGTTACTCATATTCACAGTCAGCACCAAAGCTAATGAATAAAATATAAATTTGGAAACAAAATCAAAAGTCAAAATTTGAAGGAGAACTGAAGAACACAGAATAGTTCCTTTGAACTCTCAAATCATAAAGAGAAATCATTGTTTTGTAGATTTTAAATATGGCTCTTAAGTAAGCAGAACTGTATCCCTCCATTTGAGCTCCTCTTTATCCTCTTAGGAGACCACTGACCATTACACATACATATTTGTCATCTTCCTTTAAAAGATCAAACCTTAATGGGGACAAAAGCAACCCTGAAAGACTAAGTAAGATTTTCTGGGTCACAGGTTAAGTTCATTGGATGCAAATTTAAGTTCCGTGGATAAGATTCACTTACAATATTAGATGGTATTTTTACACCACAAAAATCTTTTTTTTTACACCCAATAACCCAAGTAGTTCCCAGCACCTGCCTATTCACCACTTAACTACATAATAAATTCCATTTTTTCCCTTAAGGTGAAATTACTTAAGAGGAACAATGGAAGGAAAAAATACCACAAGTTTGGGTCCAGTATTACTTTGAAGTTTTCCATTAACCAGAGTCTTTTTACAGCATATGAAACAGCAAATACTAAAATAATAACAATAGACCTCCAATATTCAAAATAGCAGGTTTTATATCAATTTGGAGAAAATTTGTCAGTGATTAGGTTCTCTAGGAATAGTGAGTTATCCTATTTTTCTGTGATTTCTGAAAATATTTATTCCCCCAGTTTGGTAGTACTCAACCTTTCCCATTTTTCTTGGGAAGAACCCATTAAATAATAAGCTATTTATCTCACCCCTTGAGGTGACCTCCTAAAAAACATTAAAAAAAAAAATAAACATCGGAATGCTTTGAAATGATGGTAGAACACATTTCAAAAGGAAAGAGAACATTCTGAGAACATTAGTCTGACCCCAAACAAGAGAAACATTTATAATCAATTTTCTTTTCATTAATGTAATAAATGCTGTCTGCACTTTGTGTTCCTAAAGAGAACCATTCTGAGATAAAGGATGTCTCCCTAACCTTTTATACTGAACCGGTGGTTTCCCAAATTTAATATGCATGAAGAGTGCACGTGAGCCCTCTTAAATCCAAGAACCAAACCCTGCCTGTGTAATAAATCTCACCACTACTCCACTATTAGACAAGGGATTAAAACTAATCTAGCAATCCCCAAACCAAGCACTGAGTGGATTAAAATGCAAAACGCATGGGAGCAAGAAGATGCTTAATGCTAAATAATAAACATTTCAATCACAGGAATCATTTTTATCTTCTTGTTTATGATAAGTAGATACTATTAGACTTAATATATGTATTAATGCAAGGGGAGGAAAGGAACAGTTTTTTTAAGACCTAAGTAATTGGTATAGCTGGCCAAAAAAAAGGCAAACAAAAATGAGTTTAATAAAAGGACTATACTGTGATGTTTAGATTGTTTACTTAAGGTCAACTGAGTGATACTTAACTTGTAAATTTCCCTTTAAGCCAAAGCAGTCCATGATGAAGGGCTGAATCAAGAAAGAAAAGAATTTCCAGAGACCCTAAAACTGGAGCAGACTCTCTGTGTGTAATGCCCATGTAATATTTAAATAAGCAAATGTTTTAAGAAACATCCACTTTAGCTAAAATTATTATCACAGCACAAAATAGGAAGCCGCCATTGCAGTGAACCCAAAAGATGCCCTTCTGGTCTTCGAAAACTGTAGCTGATTGCAAATATAGGTAAATGACCATGTGCAGACCCTTGTTAGCACAGTCTATCCAAAGAACATAATACACAGACACATCTGGCATCTCCTAACAGCTGTGGAACACATTATACGCAAAATCATTCACTTAGCTCCAACAGCAATCCACATACTGCTGGAAGGAATCCGTAAAGTTTTATCTGAAATACTGTTGTACCTTTCAACTCTGTCATCCTCTTCAATTTTCCACTTCTGGGTCCTGTTATTCCCTTTCTCAGACATCTGCATTTCAACTTGAATCCCTTCCAGGACCCTTTCTACCCCTCCTTCATCTATAAAATAAAGCATCATTCCCTGCTGTACCATTCTAAGTGATTACTAACAAGTCAGCACCACAATTCTTATATAAAACAATTGATACAAATGGTTACAACTTTGAAAGAGAGCTTGTCCTGGAACACTTTCCTCATCCCCAGCATTTGTTTCCCGACACAAAACATGGGTGAAAAAATGGAGTATTACACCTAAGCAAGGCACAAAATGGTAAGTAGGCACAGGTACAATGCTTGGACCAGCCTAGGCATCCATAACTAGTTTTCGGTCCCCAAGCATTAGTGCTCGTTTCATTTCCTCTCAATCAAGTCTTTTTGGTGAAGAAAGCTTTACATATAACATAATAGTAAGAGGAGTTAAGAGGTATAACCAAAAGTTATAATAGCAACAGAAAGATTTCTCAATTCAAACATTGTGATGCATAAGCTTCAGCAGTGAAATTGCTGAGTCATCTTATGTTTGAAAAAATGGAAAACAGAGCAGAGTTTACTTAGATATAGTTGTAATTTCCTCGAAAAAGCAGGTTTCATATCCTTCTCTATTTGTAAAGGGCCATGAGAATTGCTAAATCTTAGAGAAACAATCAAAGATAAATTTGGTATTGGGAAAACCTTTACACCTGGCTGAGTCAAAATTATGTGTTTTAATTTATAAAGGAATTTTTGTAAACATATGCTAATGTTTCTGATTTCTATGGCATATCTATTTCATCAGTGAAGATGACCAATAGCCAAAGTGCAATGGGCCTCCAAAAGTCACCCTGTGCCCTCAAGCAGATGAACTTCTGAACAAGTGGCTGGTTTTTGCTAGAGTGGTTTGCAAATCCTGAGCAGTTGGTCGGCGTTGGTCCATAAAATTTTCACCATTCTTCACTGAGTTATCATAAAGCGACATTTATTTAACACACAGGTACTTCTTTATTCTAGAATATCTCCCTCCCACATTTTCAATGTTCAAATGCCTTTCCTTTTATGAAATAATGGTTATATTAAATGATAGGTGGTTGTTCTGTGTTCTGTTTGCTTGTTGAGATTTTTTTTTAATTTGGAAGCATCTTTCTTAGACAAAATTAGCAAAATGTTTAAATTTAATTATCTATGAAGTCCAAATTTCTGGGATTTTATGGAAGAAGAAAAATGTACTAGGGTACATTCCACCTCTTTTCTTTAAAAATACTAGTTAACTTCAGTGGTCTAGTAATCTAACAAGGCGATGACAATGAATTTTTGTGTTGGCTTAGCTTTAGTTAACTTGAATTTAACAACCAAAAACAACCATCACAGAATTTAGTTTTCTTGTCTGACCCTGCCTGATTGATGGATCAGCTCATTAAGGGGGTAGGCTCTATGCTTGGGATAAAAACAACAAAAAAGTATGGAATTCAAATGCCTTAAATCCCCCCACATAAGCAATCTTTAAAATGTAGGCCTGTCACTCCTATTAGCTTCCCCATCCTCTTTTTTCCATTTTCCTAATTCTTGTTCACAAAAACTGCCAGTTTTCTGACCTTCTTAATGTTTGGGTTATCCAGCTCCAAAAGGTCTATAGAATTTCTCCACGTTCCTACTTTGCCTGCTATGAATTTTATTGAATGTACACTGCAGCTGACCCCATATATAATGGGCCTAGAAAATATTCACTAGAAACTCAAATGCCTATTTCTCATCTTTATGTGATTGTGCGTGCAAGCGTGCATGTGTGTGTGATATCTTATGATGTTGTTTATAAGAAGGTGCCATTAGTCACTTAGAAGACACATAGTATTTTATTTTCAGGATTCTCTGAAAAGCTGGGGAAGTTTAATCTCCACTATTTTTAGGCATTGTCACTCTCTTTTGACACATTGGCTTTTATATAGTATAATGCCAAAAATTATAGCAGCATGGTGATTTTGGACCAGTGTGTGGACATTCTTCATCATTGCCTACCTCGGACACCAAATCATTCAACGTGAGGAAAGTCAATGCCTGTAGGCATCTCTAGTTGAAATTCCAATTAGAAAGGAAAATGAAGGACTACTGTACAGATGATTAAAATTTGGAAGATTCCAAATAATACTAGGAAGAAGAATTTCTGATGACCTTTGGATCCCTTGCGTATTCCAGATGATACTGTACTTACAATATCTCATTAGCCCTTAGGGAGACAATTTTTATTATCATTGAAGGTGTAGGTGAAAATCAGCCAAAGTAAAAGGCATTACATGAAACTGGTCTGAACAAATACATGTTAGATTCCCATCCTCATGCCAAAAAATGACATCCAGTATCAATTAGGATGATCAGAAAGGACTGCTAGAATATGCGGCACTTTGACATGGTTTTTAATCAGATGTCCCCAGAATTCATCTCTCATGAATCACAAAGCTAAAAATGATCTCCAGCAATTGCAGAATTCATTTGCCTCCCTCTGAGAGAAGCTATACAGAAAGCATTGAAATAAAACCACCTGCCCTTTTCTTTCAAATGCCCTGAAAATGTGCCACAACTCAGCTTTGATTCTATGTTCCAATGTTTCGCTGCTCTCACTGGCAGGAGAGAATTTCTCTACATGTGGATGTCTAACCTAAATCCTTCATGCTGCAATTGGCATCTGTTCCTTTTGTTCAAAATGACTGTTTCTTCTTACACCTGCTCCCCATTAAACGACTATTACATACTTCTGGGTAATCATATTCCAGAGGGGGAAAAGGCATAAACTACTGCAGCTGAAGGCAGCAGTGTATATTTCCACACAGATGTGTGAGTCATCAACAAATTGTGAAATCCTTGTGAGTAGTAGCACATGGGAAAGATTGTCTTTTACAGATGCCAACTCTGCTCTGATAGCATGTTATAAGGAAACAGAATACAGGAGTGCAGTTAGAAACAGTAACACTGGATCTACACACACACACACACACACACACACACACACACACACACACACACACCATTTATGCGCTTTAGTTGGGGGGAGGTGAATTTATAAGCCTTGCATTCAGAGCACTGCTGAGTTCCTGAAGCTTGGATACAATTTCTTATGCTTCTGTTATATAAGGCAGGCTATAGTCACGACTGCATGAAACCAAACTAACTTGCTAATTCTTCAAAAACCAAACCTGTCAGTCTGGTTGTTTTATGCATCATGGTCACAACATCCAGTAAGTGGTATGCTTTATATTTTAACTATTTTGAAATAATTAGATATAGTCTTAATTAGGAGACTGTATTGTTTTGCATCCTGGGACATAGACAAGTAGCCCTTATCTGGTAAGTTGCTCACTCACTACATGACTAGTAAGTCACCTCTTTGAAACTCAAAGTATGATCACAGACGAGCAGCATCTGCATCTCCATGAGGCATGTAAAAAATACAGGTTCTCATGTCTCCTCTCCAGACTGAATCAAAATCTTCATTTATAGCAAGATCCTTGGGCACTTTAGGATATGTGCAAATTTGAGGAGCACTGATCTATTTCACTTCTCAGTGTCTCTATTTCATCTATAAAATGAATATTAACCAACACTTGCTACTTACTTGCTTCAGATCAAAGGAGGATTAATGTCATAGGGTTTTTTTTCTCCCTAAAATAGTCTCTGCATAAACAGAACATGAGAGACCATTTTCATTTGTTGGCACAGACAATAACTGAACATTTTCTGGAAGAAGAACCAGGATTCCTTCCTAGATAATACATCTGTCCTTCATCCAAACTTCACTTCATGGCATAATGGCTTCAGAAACAGCACAGCAGTTCAACCAACTGCTTTTGGAGAAATAACTGAGGCTGATCCCAATGAAAACAGTTTTCCTGCTCCCTGTCTTGGCTGTCAAACACAAACACAAACACTCTGTGGGTTCAATCAGCCCAGCTGGGTGTCTGCTGCTGAGCCATCTGTGGAACAACTTGCAGAACAGGAGCTAGACTCTGCCTGAAACAAAAGCAAGAGTGAAACAGGGAGAAGGGCTATAGCCTGACTCCAGGGATTCCCCACTTATGCCTGCCTTGTCTAATTCCTCAGAAGGGACAAAAATGGGAGGAACAGATCAAGTTTTCGTGCATCAAGAAGGCTCTCATGGCTGGCAGGTCAAACCATAACCAGACACTCAAGGGACTCGACAGAGTGTTCATGTTATACCCCCACCTCAATAGGGCCAGCACAGGGACAGAAAGGGCCAGCCCCCATGGCCCTGAAGTTCAGAAATCAAGAGGGCATTGAATCACTACCTCTGCCCATGATCCTGAGCCCCCTGAGGTTTGTCCAGACATTAGACAAAATCCCTTTAGGCTTAGTAAGGAAAGAAAAACAGACTCAAGCCTTGACTGGTCTCCCAGTTGCCAGTTCACTTATATCTAAAGCCCTAGGTTAGAGAGAGTACATTCCCTCTTTGCCAAAGAAACAGCAGAGGACTGGTTTCTTCAGGTTAATAATACCTGAATAACAATGTCAAAAATATGAGACTAGTCCTACCAACTTTGCAATCAGGTAGACAAGACACAGTAATAAAGGCATCCCTAAATACAGGAAAGAAGAGACTCACTGAACTCTGAGTATACACACACAGAGAACATAACACATATGCACACCAGGTTTCAATAGGTCCGTCCCACAGCCACCTCCCTCCAACCATCTTGGTTCAGCCCACAGAGCAACCCCTCAGCACACTGACCTGAATGGCAAGAGCCATCCTCGCATGACCACCAGCCTGAGCCCACATCAGTTCTCCTTTCAACCACCTTATCATTTACACTTTACTTTCCTCTTCATTGTGTCCTGCCAGATCTCAAAGCTAAGAAAGGGGGCAGCTTGGGAAAATGTAATGCAATCATCAACAAAAACAAGAACAATAGGCTGAAGCTCAGAGGAAAACATTCTTAGATAAACCAAATGACCTGAAGAATTTGAGTAAAAGAAACTACTTCTAGCACAATGTTTTTTTTTGTTGTTGTTGTTGTTTTCTCTTCATTTCTCTCACTCTTATTCCCCCAACAAGACAAAAATCAACATACAAAGGAAGAGAGAGTGGATGCAAGAGATCCTTGTGGCTGACACCAGAAACAGAAGGCAGCAGGGCTGGTATTGACTGTTCAGTGCCGTTCCACGTGCTCCCTGGAAATTACACAGCTAAAATGACGATCAGTGTTGACACTACCATTTCGTCCAAAGCTCTGTGGGAAGGATAGTCTTTTCAGAGTTCAAAGTTTATGGAGGTAGGTTTGAGTCCTGCTATTTGTCACCGCTGAGTTGGGATTTTCCATTTGATTTAGATGCTTTCTTCCAATATAGCATACGGAAAGTTTCCTCTGCCACCTTCATGGTGCTAAATACCATCCCCAACCTCCAGCAGTTCATCCCATCTTTCAACAGACCTTCATGCTAGTATCTGCCATCCTACACTACCTAGGCCATCTCCCCCGCACTCCCAAAACCTATGCGGTATGTTATAGAAACACAGAGAAACAGAGGCTCAGAGAGGTTAGTGGTGTGCTAGCAGTGACAAGAAAAACAACAGAGTCAGATACATACAACCAAGTCTAGCTGGCTCCAAAGCGTGCAACCTTTCTAGTTCACCATGCTATCACCCAAAGCAGACAAAAGTTTTCCCCTCAATAACAGGAATGTACTTTTTCCTCCATTCATCTGCCAAAGTGCCTCCCTGTGCCACCCTGATATTGGGCCTGCTGCATGCACCCTGGTCTCCCAGAGCTACTGCTTCCATCTTTGCTATGTCAGAGGAGGAAGGAGAGCACGGTGTTTATAAGCAAGAGCTTTGGAAGGGGAAAAAAACTTGGATTTGAATCTCAAATCCCCCACACTTCACCTCTTTGTACCTCTTTCCACTCCCATAAAGTTGGCATAATAATCTATTTCATGAAGATAAGGTACAAAAACATATATATATATATATATATATATATATATATATATATATATATATATATAAAATCTAAACTTAGAATCTAAAACTGTGCCTGGCACAAATATACTCAGTAAATGAAAACCATTCACCTTCTTCTTTTCCTTCTCCTCCTCCTCCTCAGATTCAAAGATTGTGGTGGCAGGACTTTACTCAGAGAGCAAGAGAAAGCTCACATCATACCACTCAAAGCATAACACCCAGGCCACTGCCTATTTGCTTCACGTGTTGAATTTGTCCCACTCTACCTTTAGCTCTCACTGGACTTGAGACAAAAGGGATCTAATGCATTCCTGGCAGTTTTTCAAAGCATGGCAGAAGTGAGTCGGGTTTATAAGATTAATTCTTTACTCTCCAGGCAGTGGGTCAAATCAGAACCTTCACTCAACCAACTCAGTGGATAATCTCCTTTTATTACTTTCAATCAAACTAAGTGTCTGCAATCTGTACAATGGCCACTAATTTAGTGGAAAAAATCATTTGTAGAGCATGATTATAAAAAGATGAGATAGAACACAAGATCCAGACTGGATAAGCATCCTGTAAGTTTGCTCTCATCTCATTGCATATAAAGCTTCTTTGACCCAAACGGCATTAAGGACATACAGCTATTCTGCTAAGCTAAAAATCAAAGAAAGAAATGGACATTGTTCACAGATCAGCTCCTTATTTAAATAAGGGAAACAGCCTATCAGTTAAATTCAGATCCTTTGTCACACTCACATGGAGCCATCCATTGCTCATAGATGTTTAATATGAAAAGGTTTCATTGTGTGAAAACCAGAACCCTTTTTTTAAGATAATAAAATTCTAGTTACACAACTGGACAACATCACAAAGCTGTCTGAATTGTGGAAACCACTCTCTTCCTGTGATGGATAATAAGGCATGGGGTTTTGCTTGCTTTGATTAATTTCAGAATATTGCAGAGAACCTGCATAATCCCTAAGATAGCAAAGGAGAGAAGGAGAGGCGATGGACAATGATAAAAGCACGGTAATGGAGCAGAGGCTGTGTTCCGTCCGCTGTAGAAAAGCCCCCCCACAAACTAATTTCATTTCAGCAAGAACTAACCACAATAGGGTCAACACAGAAAAATGTCCTTTGGCTCTGGGGCTTAAATTATATGCACGGAGGCTCAGCAATGCAAAACAAAAACTATGAGATGTCGCCATGACTGTGATCAGATATATAACCAGAAAGTGCACATTTCCTTTTTTCAAATCACAGCAGCCATTATTTATACAAGTACTGAATATGGAAAAGGCTCTGACAAATTTACAGTGGTGTTTGGATGGATGAGGATGGTGGATGATGGATGAGGGAGACAGAGGATTCCCTTATTAAAGCATCAAATTCTTTCCTAAATATCAAATAGACATCTCAGCTAAAAAAACCACACTGCTTCATGCTCAAAATTATACCAACCAAACATGTTAAATGTTTCTCTAATAGACATAGGCGGCATTTTCTCCTAATAAATATTGTTAATTTGTACTATGGCATTAAGTACCTTTCCTTTTCTGCATAATGTGGACTTCAGTGTATATGCCCATCAAACAAAAATAAATGTGACAATTCACAAACATAAATGAATGCCAGCAAAAACTGACTAGTATCTCAAGCACATTATTCTATTCTTAAATTTTAGTAAATAATTTCAGTAGATATCATCTTTCAAATGTATTTTTGGTGTCTTTCTTGACAGGACAGTAGCTCTTACGGAAAACTCACTATTCACTCTATGATTATTTTTATACTGCGCCCAGATAAAAATATACAGAAAGTTGGAAGCCCTACAGTGCCCACTAGTGGACATCCTAGACTCACAGCTGCATCCTGTCTTCGTGGTCGTGGAGTGAAAAACAGAAAAGAATAAAAAACAAAGGCATTTACTTTAAGAACCATTTATGTGACCATTCACTTCTTATTTTATCTGCAATGATAACAGAGGCATGTACAAAGAGAAAGACTTTCTTCTGCAAGCCTCAGCACCTCCTTCATTTGATCCTCTTGTAAAGTAAACTGTACACAAAGAAATGACTTTAGTGGCATGGAAGATATTTTTTAAATAAATAAAATGGTCCATGTCTAATGGATCTTGCCCCAGACGGAGTTCAAATCTAACATTTGAAAGTTTTTTCTCAATAAAAATAAGTGACTCTTTATAATTCTATCCAATCCTACCCCAGTCAAATTACTCCTTCCTCTGCTGCAAATTGTTAGCATAGCATTTTTTAATAGTAACAGATCCTGTCTATTCAAAGCCCGTAATGACATCACTGGGAACCAGTCTTTTAGCATTAGCACAATGTAATGTATGATCCAATGACAATCTGATTATAATTTACCAGGCAACAATGTTTACATATTGAAAGTGTTACCAGTTCTTTTCTTTTTTAATGAAAAACAAGCCTCATTTTGCATTTTAATGTTTCTGTTTAAGTACAGTGGTGATTAAGTCCCATGAAAATATTACATCTTTGACAGATAAGCCAAAAGTTATTACTTTAACTTGATTTCTGAGTAATTCATAGAGTACTTATATGAAGTTTGTTTGAAAAGAAATATATGAAACAAAAACATCTATAAAACTTCATTCATAAAACTGTAAAATAACAAAATGTTCCTAATTTGAGTTAACCCAAGACATCTTACTTAGCATGAGTGTGCTAAAAGAACTAAACACAAGCCTTGGAAACCAAGGCTATAAAGTAATTGTTTTGAATATTCTAGAAGCTCCTAGACCTAAAACTAGACATTTTACTCTAACAGATGTGAACCGTAAGGGAGGAATCTACACTACAGAGAATTAGTGATGAATAATAGAGCAGATCAGTGGCCCTGCCCATGAGTTTACTTCTCAGTTCCAGTTCTCTAGTCAGACCTTCCCTGCCAGGCCCTGACACCAGCAGCTTTCAAACTCATCCATGGCCCACAATGAGGTGCCCTTTGCTGTAGAAAAAAATGCCATTGAGGGAAAATAGAGAGGGGTTGAGGGAAGTTTTCTAAGAAAAGATCTTTCAGGAAACAAAAGAAAAGGAAAGGAAATTGTATGTGCAATTGGTTCTGCTTTACTTTTCTTGATAAAGAGCTAATTGTTTAGATTAAACACCAGCAGAATTAACTTCTCCCTCAGATCAGTTAAGAGCAAGTTAAGAGCAGGGAGAGAAGTTGATAGAACAGGGACAGGAAGAGGAAGCACTGAGCTGCCTCCTCTTCACTTTGCCTTTGCATTTTGTTTCCGATTTGGAGCAATTAACCAGTCAAACATTTTCACAGGGAATATGGCTAAGGAAACAACAAAATTCAACCAAGGGATAGAGGAGTCAGTGTACATCTCAGTACATTCCCAACATTCCCAAAATGCCATTCTCAATTGCAAGTGGGGTTCTTTGAAGAAACAAAAACAAAAAGTAAATGAACCATGATTAATACCAATAAACTGGCCTTCCTAACTTCAGGACAAAGTCCAACTGGACTTCTGCAAAATTAATCAAATTTTACCTCTGTACCAGCCTGCAATAGAGGCATCAAAAAATACAACAGTTTTACTTTTCCTTTAAAAATATACACTACTCCCCCACACGAACACACTTTTTTAAAATGGGAATATGTTTGTAATCAGTGGGTGCTATTTGACTAATGTATGATACAGATTTTTTTTCATATACTTAAAGGATATTTTACTGATCAAAGACTGCCTGCCAATCCAACTTCTGTGTTCAAAACCCCCACTAAGAATATATCTTCTCGGGATGTCTTTTTGTACTATATGCCAAAAAAAAGGTAATTTTTACAAGTAACACCCTAGGGACTATTCTTAAATTGTCTTATATGGAATACTAATTACACTAATATTAACAGGCACTCTTTGGGAAAATGAAGAGTTCACTAGACAGGTAGGTTTGGGAAATATTGGCTTAAATAAGATTAAACAGGTAAAAAAACATTTTTTACTACAAACATTTTAAGAACTTTGAGTATACTAATGGACACCATCAACCTCCAGTAAGTTAGACAGACTACCACAGGAAGTTCATTTCAAGAGAATGCACACATAGGAAAATACCAGTTTGAATCCAAGATCATGCGATTCCATAATAAGACTCCTAACATGGTAATGGAGCAGCAGGTAACCCCAAAGAGCAGAGCACTGTTCTCTGACTTACTGATAGAACCTCCTTCACTCCCCTAAACAACCCTATGAGGTTCCCTATTTAACAAATGAAGAAACAGGTATACTAGGGATTTAAATGACTTTCCCAGGCTAGTAAGTGGTGGAGATGGGATTTTAATCCAAGCAGTTTTGTTCAAAGACTATGTTCCATTAAATAAATAAATAAATAAATAAATATGTATATATAAATAAATAAACAAACAAACACAAAGACTATGTTCCAAAGTACAGACACATTGTCACTAGAACACAGAGAGCAACTAGGCCCAAGAAGTAACTGTGCAGTCATAGTGACAGAGGCCCTCAGGCCTCTTCCTCAGACCTGCTACCCTACCCCCATCATAGTAGCTAGACTCCAGTAGCCAATGGGATGATCAGAAGGTGGGTGTGGATCCTATATTCACAGTGCCCTTGTCCATGGCTATGAGAGCGACTCTATCCACCATCACCATTGACATGAGAGGTCTTTTGCTGGGCTCAGAAGATGGGAGAAGCCAGCATGAGCTTCTAGAAAAGTATATTTGACTGACCCCCACACACAGGTACCAGAAAAGAAAGGCCCAAAGACACATAAAAGGCTTGAGTATGCGGAGAGCTATAATTTGTTCATGGACAGCGAGAATATATTTTAAAATGGAAATTCACCTTAAAACAATCTACAAACTAAACACAACATGAATCAAAATGCCCAGCAGGACATTTCCTAGCAGTTGAAAAACTGATTCTAAAATTCATGTGGAAGCAAAAAGTCAAAAATAGCCAAGGCAAGTTTTAGAGAATTTTGATTATTAAAAAGAGGGGAGTCTCACCTCACCACCAAGCAAAGCTTTTATAAAGCTACAGTAATTACAACCATTAATATTAGCATAGAGACAGACATGGACAACTTATAACACACTCATAGACATATGGTAACCTGATATATGACAGAGCTGCACTGCAAATCAAGAGAAAAAGGACTTTTCAACAAGATGTTAAGACAATCAAACATCCAATTAGTAAGTAGAAAATAAGATTACTTTCTCACAAAATAGAAAACTATATTGTACATAGATTAAATATTTAAACTTGAGAAGGCAAAATCATTCAACTTGAAGAATCAAACATGGGAGAATATCTTTATGAGATATTCCCAGTGGGGAATAATTTATTAAACAAGGCAAAAAAAGCCCAAACCACAAAAGGCCAATAATCTTGGTTGTACTAAAATTTAAAACCTTACAAAACACACAAGGAACAAAGTGAAAAGACAAGCCACAGAACAAATGGAGATATTTTCCACACCTTTAATTAGCACAGTATTCTGATCAAACATATAAAGAATTCTTATAGATGTATAAGAAAAAGAAACAATAAAAAATGAGCTGAGGAAATGAACAGACAATTAACAGAAAAACTTCAAATGAGCAGTAAACTTATGAAAAGATATTCAAGCTCACTAGTAATCACAGAAATGTAAATTAAAACATACTAAAATGTCATCTTAAGCCTACCGCATTGGTTAAAACAATAACTATGCCTAGTAACACCAAGTGTCAGTAAGTAAAAGAGGAAATTAGAACTTTTACATATAAGAAATGTGGGGGACTTTGGCAATTCCTGTAACGATGAAGCTGTGTATACCCTACTTCTTGTGTTCAATCCTAGAGAGATATTTGCACATGCTCTACAAGGCATGTAATAAGGATATATACGCCAGCATACTCCTCACAACAACAAAAATTTGAAAGAAATTAACAGGAATGAATAAACTAATTTATTCATTCAGTGGGATACTGTGCAGATAAAAGAACAGATTATTTCTAAAAGTTGAAGCATGGACAAATTCAAAATTATAATGTTAAACAAAATATAGGAATTTATACAGTCGTGCCCTGCATAACAATGTTTCGGCCAGCAACCATACAGCCTAGGTATCTAGCAGGCTAGACCATCGAGGTTTGTATAAATACACTCTATGCTGTTTGCACTAGTATGAAATTGCCTAACAACACAATTCTCAGACTATATTTCTGTCATTAAGTAGTGCGAGACTGTATTTAAAACATTACATTATTTCTAGCTATATGTTTAATATACATACATATACACATACATAGTTGAAGCAAAAATGAAAACATCCTTAGGACTAATATAAACAAAATTAAAATAGCAGTTACCTCTAGGGTAGGAGAAAGGAAATTTGGATAACTGGAATATGTTACTTTTTTAAAGTGAAACAATAAATGTAACAAATATTACAAAGATTTGTTAAAGCTAAGTAGTAGATTATGAGTATTATTTTTGTACTTTAGTTTAAATATTTAACTATTAAAAACTTGGAAACATTTTAAAGATGCAAGAAAACATGGTCAACACAACTATCTCTGCATTAGGAATAATTTTGACCTCTAGATGTGCCTAAAAGAAATTAAGCTGCTAACCTACAAATCCATGCAATTGATGGTTGGTCTACAGTTTCCAATTTTTCAGAACTGATAAGGATACAACAGTACTTCCTCTAAAATAAGCTTCCAAAACATTACATGGGGCATACTCTATGCCATTTTTTATATCACACACTCCCTCCTTTTGCTTCAACATTTGCCAATCAACCAGTTTACTAAGTTCGTTTTGTCTTTAGGTACAGATGAATAACATAGCTATACAAGTTTAATCCTGTAGTATACATAACATTTTCCTTGGCTAATTTCAATAACTCCTTCAGACCCATAATACCATCCAGATGATGAATAAAAAGAGAGGAAATTTAAAATTTAAGAAGTAAAATAAAGATAAAAGAAATCAAGCTGCTTTGACTGAAAAAGAAAAAAATAGCCTCTAACTAAGGTGGCTCAGTGTTAGTGATATTTTGGGAATATGTAAGAAGAGGCTCTTTGTTTCTAAGGAGTATCCGGATCCCTTCTCCAACTGCACAATGAATGGTCCCGAGGGGAGGGAAGGCGATCTGGGTAAGGGAATGAGAGAGAATGTAAGAATCCCTGTAAACTTGGCAACCTGTTAAAGAATGTCATCCCTGGCCTCCCAAACTGCTTTAACTTTGTTTCAGCTACAAACCAGCTATGTGTTTTAATGGGCATGTAGGTTTCCAGTTGTTTGTATGGAAATTAATAATTCATAAACAGCAATATAAAAATAAACTCTGTGTTTCATGTACTCACAACTGTAAACCTACTTTAGCTCCACCCTGTATGTATGGCGCTAATGGCAGATTATTTTTCCAAAGATGGTGGCAATAATATATCCCAGTGTTGGTGAGCAGGACTGGATGACTATGAACGTAAGAACTTATTCACCTCCAAAAATCTGTGGACCACATCCTGATTGAATTTGTACTTCTCTGTTATAACCTTCTCTCAGGTGAATACAGTTTACTTTGGTAATCTGCTTTTAAATGGGAAGTAGTCTATCTAGGGTAACAAAGCAGTCAATTAGCAGGAAGGCTAAAAAGATAGAAGAGTTTGCCCTGCCTGGTGTGGCTCAATAGATTGAGCAGCTGCCTGGGATCTGAAAGGTCACTGGTTTGATTCCCAGTCAGGGCACATGTCTGGGATTCGGGCCAGGTCCCCAGTAGGGGACATTCAAGAGGCAACCAATTGATGTTTCTCTCCCTCTCTTGCTCCATCTCCCTAAAAATAAAATAAATAAAATAAAATCTCTAAAAAGAAATGAGTTATAATTACTAATCATGGGGTAGCTAGACCAGAAACTAGGGGACCTGCATAACTCCCCAGAGAGCAGGTTTTCTCAACAGCGGCACTACTGACAATTTGGACTAGATAAGGTTAGTGGGGTCAGGCCAGTGCTGTCGAGTGCTCTACAGGGTGTTTAGCAGCATCCCTGGCCTCTACTCACTAGATGCCGGTCGCGTTTTCTCCCCACACCCCTAGGTGGACAATCAAAAATATTCCCAGTGGGAAGGCAAAATTGTATCCCATTGAGAATCACCCATTTAGATAAAATAAGGTGGAGGGGTGATCCTAGATAACCACCCATGGTCGCAAGACAGAGGAGAAATTTGTGATGATGATATTTTTTATCTGTTCTTTCCTCATTCAAGGACAATTTTATTCTCTTTTCTAAACAGGTGGACATAGTATTTAACCTGAATCTTGTGTTTTCAAAGGGGGGGTGGGGTGGGGTGTGTGTGTGTGTGTGTGGTTTTAACTAACCACTTAGCTTATAGTTAATAAGCAGAGCAGAAAGAAAATAACTGTTGGATAACAGGCAGATATTTTCACAATTGCATATGAAATGGGCATTTGTATCATATCCACTATCAGTGATTCACTCTAGATTGAAGAAATTGTAATAAAGCACACAGGGTCTTCACAGTCCTTATCTTAATTTACCATTTATTGGCTGTTGTTTGATGGAACTTTGATGGAAAATAAGTTTTCATGGCTACAATTAAGTAATATTTTCCAGGAGGCTGGAATAATCACTTCCAAAGTTATAGGCACCTCCTTGAAACTGTGTATGCAAGGAGAAAATTGGCAATGACATTTAATAAGAGAAGATCATGTATCTAAAAATGCCTGGTTCAAAATCAACAGATTCAGGGTCTGGGCTGTCCAGAGTCCTAAGCTTTGGCCCTCATTTTCATCCCAGGCACCTGAAACAGGCACCATAGCCAATCTGTTGACCACAATACCAACAGCTCAGTAGCAACGTGCAACACTGAGTGAGGATGACAGTCAGGGATGTCCAACCTGTGGCCTGCGGGCCACATGTGGCTCAGGGTGGCTATGAATGCAGCCCAACACAAAATCGTAAATTTACCTAAAACATTATGAGATTGTTTTGTGCTTATGTGGTACGATGTTTTTAATGTGTGGCTTAAGACAACTCTCCTTCCACAGACACCAAAAGGTTGAAGAGACCTGACTCAGAGAGCCAACATTCACTGAGTACTTAACATGTTCCAGAACAATCCCACATGCTTCGCTTACATTACCTTTTTTCAATCCTTACAATCCTATGACTAGGTACTATAATACTGTCATCCCTTTTCACAGATTAGGAAATTGAGGATAGACAGCTGAAGAACCTTGTCCAAGGTCACAAGCCCAATATATAACAGAGCCAGCTCTCGGATCATTGTCTGTGTAACTAGAGATGACACTACTAACTCCTACATTACTGCACTCCTATTAAATTACTGAGACAGCATCACACCCAACATCTAGCTCTTGAGCCAAATCATCTACCCCTTTATATACTTTTTATATGGGTAAACTAATACTAGGCATTTAAAATATCATGTTTGCTACACACATACATGTATACACATATTACACAGAAACACACATATACCTATGTTGACTTTCATAAACAAATTGAAATTTTTTCTCTTCTCCTAGACCAGAGGTCAGCAAATTTTTTCTGTAAAGGGGCAGGTAGGAAATATTTTAAGCTTTGTGGGCTGTAAAGTCTTTGTTACAACTACTCAATTTTACCAATGCAGTGCAAATGTATCCATAAACAACACAAAAATAAATGAGGGTAACTGAGTTCCAATAAAACTTTATTTACACAAACAGGCAAGGGTCTAGATTTGGCCCACAAGCTATAGTTTGCTCACCCCTGTCTTAGACTAATACCTCTCAAAGTGTGGCTACAGATTAGAATCACTTGGGCTACTTGTATAAATTAGGGATTCATGGGTTGCATTCCAGCCCTGCTGAATCACGATCTGCTTCTTTTTTTTTAACAAGTTCCCTGGGTGATTTATGGACTTTCAAACATTTGAGGACCACTGTTCCTAGACCCAGTTTTTCCCCAGTCCCCTAAGGAGTTGTCATTCCAGCTATCAAAGATAGAGCATCTATCAATGGAAAAGCAAGACAAGTGATACAGACCAAGAAAAGAAAATTGGCTGCTTTTCACAGTTCACCATCTTTATGAAGATGTCAAAATTCTGACCCATGTCCACAGTTCTCCTAGCTGGAAGATGTCCTTCGGTTTTACTGATTAAAAACAAAAAACTTCTAAACCAGAAAAAACTTTTGTTCCCAGTGGAATCACACTGATCTTCTAATCAACTTGTTGCATATAAACACATGCATAAAGGGCATTTTTGAACTGCAATACCTCATTTTAAACCTGAAAATTCAGTTGTGCTAAAACTGCTTTTATGTTACTGAGGAAAAATGAGCACCGGGTCTTCAGAAATAAGAGGGATGGAACAATATGTGAATTTGTACAGAATTCTCCAATACACACACTGCCTGCTTCATGAATACATGAATGTAACCTGTTTTATCTTTTCTTGTTTCAGAACTAAAGGTATTCACATAAATCTGGATCTCCTTTTCTTTGGGGAATTAAGGCTGGCACCATCAGTCTCTGCCTTTACCTTTATCAGCATGGGGGGAGAAAAGGCCAACCCTTCACTGTCTTTCGACAAAGGATTGAAAAAAAGTGAGCAGGAGTGGAAAGAAATGAATACTAAGGCACATGCTGTAGCAGCGATGACCAGGTCACCATCCACCTGGGATAACACCCCTCTCCAGCTGACAGCCACCAGTGATCTGGTTTCAGTCGCCAGCACCCCAAACTTATTAACTGACTCTGATCTTCTCTCTGTCTAATGCCAGGGGCTTCCTCCACCCCACCTTGCATCATAAGACTAGTTTATAGACCCCTTTGCTTCATCTCATTTTTTATACTTTTCTCTGATCCTACTCTACCGATGACCCAAATGCCTCCAAAGGTACAACCCTGCCAGTGGTGATGGCAGTCCCCCTCTGACAGCTGGGATGTCCGGGCCTGGTTGTAAAGCCTGCCTCAGTACCACCACCAGGGGCCCAGTGGACTGAAACGTGTCTACATATCAAACAGAAGTTGGCTTCTACTGCTTCCTTTTCTTCTCTCAATACACCACCGTTATTTTGAAAGTATATTTTAGAGCTGGGTGATGACATTTAAATAAAGTAATCTCAATGAGGAGTTAGGGATTAATAAAAATGTACCACAGGGCCCACAAGGTAGCACAATTGTAACAATTGGGGTTAAACTGGCACTGAGCTCATGATGCATTTTTATTTAAGTGAATCATGTCTTGGGTCTACACTGGCAAGTAAAGTGGACCGTTTAGAGTCAACGTGAACGTGATCTGTTCTGTGTAATCATTAGTCAATTAACCTCTGCAGTACCAGACCATGTGAGCTCTTAGGTCCCTTTCAGCTCTAAAATTCTATGTTCAGGTCTAAGCCTATTTGAGTGGGCACATTTCTCTTACAATTGGCCTTTCTTGTAAATTTCAAAAAATGTTTCTTTTTTTTATGCTAAAGAAATGCTAAACTGGATATGGACCATGATATCCAGTGGAATGTTTTAGTAGAAGGACCTAAATTATTCTCAGATCTTTTACAAAACCGGATATTCAAAGTTATCTCAAATTGGAGCCTCTCTTGCATACCTAATTTTAATTGATAATATTTTTTATATAAACACTTTAATTTTTACCAAATCTTTCAGTATAAAATGGAATACTTTTCCTAAGATTAAAAAGGTCAGGTTATTTCTGTATTGGGGCTTTGCCTACAGGAAGCTTATGATTTAGTTGAGAAGGTGGGACAAACTCCCACAAAATAATACAAGAGGGCTCGCAATCAAATATGTGAATTTTTGTATATACTCCTCCAAACTAACTCGGCAAGTAAGAAAATCAAAAGCAGGTCTGCTTGCTTTGCAGATGTGGCTACTACCCTTCATTTTAGCACCACTGAGACTCTCTTCCACTGTACAGCTTCAGAGAGTTGCATTTAAAAAGAGAGGATTCTGGTTTTCCCCAAACTTGTGGCAACATACAAAATTAAATAAAAATACTGTTAGATGGTAAATTATTCATGCTAGAAAATAATGTAGCTGATCCAATGGCCTTTTAAAAAATACCAAATTTGGCCTATATATTAATGGTAACAAATAAAATTAAGGGAGACAAAAAAGAAAAATATTGATCCTCTCATTAGTCTTCTGAATTAACTTATGTATTTAACCTTCTTAGAATTCAAACTTACTGGAGCATTTAAACAGAAGACAAATTTATTACTTGGTTCTTTACTATTTCATAATGCCTTGTGATTCTTATTAATCACTCTTCTGTTTAAACAAGACTTACATTTATAAATAAATTTAATGCATGGTGAAAAAAATATGTTAAATATGTAGTATTTATTTAGTGCTTTCATGAAAAATTCTCTCATTTAAGCCACAAGGGTGGAAGAGCCAATAGAAACAAATGCCTCCTGTTTGTTTGGAAGAACCAAACAAACAACTGTAAGTAAATGCAGTTTACTGAGCAAGTATTCTATTCTAGATCCGAAATGAACAGTACAGTAGTTCCATGTGGATATTTAAATTTCAATTGATTAAAAGTAAATAAAAATTAGAACTTTAGTTTTGGAGTTTTTTTTAAATCACACTAGCCACATCTTAAGTGCTCAGTAGCCACATGTAGCTAACGGTTACCACATTGGACAATGCAGATGCAGATCATTTCCATCACTGTACAAAGTCCTAGCACATGTATTACCTCATTTAACCCCCCCAGTAATCACCTAAAGAAGTCGATACTGTTAATATTCCCATTTACAGATGAGTCAACTTCGGTGCAGTGACTTAGCCAAGGTGAGAATGAAGCTGATGTTTCAAGTCTAACTAGCCCATTTCTTTCCAACAGAATTTTCTGCAGTGAAAATGGAAATGTTCTGCAGCTGCACTTTCCAGGTTGGTAGCCGCTAGTCAGTCCCATGTAGCCATTGACCATTTGAAATGTAGTGGGTTTGACTGAGGAATTGAATTTTAATAATTTTAATTAATTTAAATATCAATAGCCACGTGGGGCTAATGACTACCACCATGGACAGCTCAGATTTAGCCCCCTTGTCCTTTAACCCCCACTGTATCTAAGGCCCCAGCCATCTCGTCAGTGCTACCAGCAACCTCAGAGGAAAGATCCATTGCAGAGGAAAGAAAGAAAAAGGATGAGCCCTACTCAAACAGTAGCTTGACAAAAGGTTACTTGAGGCTGAGCCTTCTCTTCGGTCTCAGTCCCTAAAACCCGCTATGTTGGGGACAGGGAGGTTGATGGGGGTGGGAAATTAAATCTAGCATGGAATCTATTTTCAGCACTTCCCCGATATTCTGGAATTACCTGTTTGCATGAGAGCCAATAAATGTGTACATAACATATGTTTTCCACAGGATGCAATTTTTATAGCACAAGCAGATGAATTACAACATTGGTCCGGATACAATTCTTCAGTGTGCCCAGAGGATCAGGCCGGGGTGGGGTGTGGGAGGTGGGCAGCAGACTAGACACATAACTCAATGGAGGTTTGACAAGGAGGGAGAGATAGACTGGCCACAATTCTGCAGACACTTTTCTCCAACTTGAAACCTTTGCTTTATCATGTTTTAAGGTATCTGGAGCAGCCTGTTTGGCTTTCCTTGGGTTGTTTGTTTTGATATCAGTTTTTTATCTGTTTGGCTTTTTATGCAGTTCTACTGGAAAATCTTGCCATGGAACATTTAACAAGAAGAAGAAGCAAGCTCAAAAATGTCCATTTACACACAAAATTATTGCACATTTCCAGAGGTCTGAGAGTACGCCTTCCTCCAAGTTTTATGATGGGATTGTGATTTCAACCATCCTTCCAAACAGATATTGTATCTCTATTCAGAAAATGCAATTCTAGAAACCTATATCAAACTCTAATAATGGCTTACACTCTTCATGGCTGAGATAACAGCAGTAGCTAGTAGAACTGAGAGGAGCAGGCAGCTCTGTAATACAAAAGGGAAATCTGATCCAGTCTTCCCAGCTTTTCTCAGTTCCCCTCAGCAGAATTCCTCCCAAAAAAGAATGTTAAAAGAGAAAACCCAAACTGTCATTTTAAATTTCAAGCAGAGTGAGGTTTAAATCATCCAAAAGCTTATTCCAGACATTTGGGATATTATTACATTGCTAGGATTAGGACCAATCTTTGGTGGAACAGGTAGGTTTTGCCTCAGAGCTCTAGCATAAACTCCATTCTGGTTTGGCCAATTCTAAAGAATAAACATAGCAACATCTTTTTACAAATCTATCTCACTTCTAAATCAAGAATACCCTCTGAAAGCCAAGATTAAAATAGTTAAATACAGTGACCCATCTTGCACAGTGTATGTCTAAGTTGAATGGATCAGGAGAAAAAATATATATAAAGGCGGCTTCTCCAATCCTACCAGTCTATTACTTTTCAATAGATGCGCACACACACAAAGGGTTTTCTGAATGTAGGAAAACAAGTTTATAATTACATAATTATGCAGACACCACAATTTTTCTTTTATGTTACCTTTATCTTTAAAAGCCAACAGACAGGGCTGTACTAAAAAGCAATAAAGCATGGGTAATTTAATACCAAATTACATCCATATTGAAAAGTTTACATGCAGTTGAGAGCAGACAGAGGTCAGCTTTTCAACAGGACTGTCTTTAATTGTGGCCATCAGTTTTAGCAATCCTGATCTCCGGATCAAAGACAGATATAATGGGTTTCCTCAACGCTGAATAGCAAAAGCAGACAGCAGGAATGGCGCTATCTGGCACCCAAAGGTCATAAAAAAATTGCCAGAAAGAGAATGTGTCTCATTGCAAAATTATATATCTAAGATAAAATGTATATTTATTAAACCATTCTTCCTCTCCCAGTTTCCAATGAGCTACTTAAGTGAAGAATTTTTTTTTGTCACTTCGTCACAGGTGCAAGGTTTTCCTGGTTTTCTGCTAATAAATGTGCAAACTTCGTGCAAATCTTTATTAATTTCTCACTTGCTTTCAATCATGATTTTCTGCAACCTGCACAGCAATCCCTCTTTCCTCGAGGAAGGGCTAGGTGAGCTGAGACTGGGTTTCCCCCCACCTTTTTTCCATCCCCCCAAATCAAATGAGGAGTAAATTATCAGCAAATCAGATAGAAACAACTTCCCTGGATCTGCAGATCCATTCTACAAATGAAGCAATTTCATCTCTGCTGGCTCTGGGGTGGGGATGTGGCATTGGGGGTGGGGGGGCCGGATCTTAAGTAGCCAAGGGGGACCAGAACAGAGATGCTAGCTGGCGAAGCATCCCATGTTTGCATGCACAGACCACTCAAATCTGCACCAAGAGACTACTTGCAAGAATCCATCTTTTTTCACTTAACAAGATACAAAATATAAAACACATTTGCCTCTTATTAAACCTCTTCTGTAAGTGGTTCCAGGTCCACCATTTTTAAAGGGAGGAGAGGGGAGCCAAGGCCCTCTTGGGAATTTCAGTGGAGTGACTGGAGATGAGGTACAGGCTGTGAGCCTTTATTACTTTAATTTTATTTTTTTTCTAAAAGCACAGAAGGAATAACATTTTAAATCATTAGCATTTGCTTTAAGTAGTTATTTCTTCCAACTGTAAGAATCTCCGCTCCCAGCCCCCCTTCCCATTAGCACCACTCCCAGATCCTGCACAGAAGAACTGCCCAGATGGAATTTCCCTCCACCGATCAAATCTGGAAGGTGCTTTTAAAGAATTTCAGGCTCTAAATCGAGGCAGCCATAGAAAAAACTGTAATCACAATTTTTCCTTAAAGCACTTGAAGAATAAGGCTCTTGTACTTATGGCACCTGAGACTGAAAGCTGCCTATGGCATCTCAAAATTATTTCAGAGGCAGCAGTTACTATTATGATAGAACACGGTCTTCTCTGTTAAAAACGGTGCACACAGTAGCTCCCATTCAACTCAAAAGGCTTTGTGAGAGTGGGGGGGGGGGCACTTTTAAGTGGTGAAATTAAAAAAAACTGATTTTTTTAGAAATGAAATAAAATTAGTTACCTTATTTAAGATGACCTATAGTTTTATCAAGAGAACAGCAGAAGATGAAGAAATCTGCGAAACCAGAAAAAGAAACTCAGTTCCAGAGGCCATATTCAGGCAAAAATGTCGATGAGATGGTTTAGCACCTCCTGGGTTGGTTGTTGGTTTGCTATTCATAGACTCAAAGAGATAAATAAATCACTGAATATTTCTGTATTTCAACTGTGCTCTGCCAACAGAGATCTTACTGGAGGCAAGGTCTGTTTCATAATCTACAAAGCACATGTACCAAAAGTGACATGAGATCAGGGAGGCCTTTAACTATGTTACAGGGTGGAGGTACCCCTGCCACCCACCTTTTCTGTGGTATATAAAGAAGCAGCAAACCAAACTGGAAATCTGTAACAGGGCAATGAGATAGATGAGCTGTGCTCTTTCGGCCAGCAATAATCAGGTACGTTAATCAAAGGTGGGGTGTCATGGTACTTTACTTGCAGCAAGGTTTAACTGACACAGTCTGTGCCTAGTTCACCACCCAGACCTCCACAGAGATTGCACAGGTTTGCCCTCTACACCACAGTCACTCCACTTCAATACTATATGATGGAGAGTTGATGGATGGCTCTCCCTTGCCTGTTCATTCTCATCAGTGTTAGAGCTTATTTGCTGGGCACCAAGAGGGCACCCGGCACCGTCCAATATACTGTTGCAGTCACAGGGCCTGAAGCAAGGCATACCTTCCATCTACCTCAAAGAGAATTAAGGGCATTCCTGTTGGAAGCAGCATAGAAGTTAATAAAAAGAGCCAAGTGTTGGTACAAATACAAGACCTCATGCTTGTGCAATGTGTTAAAATAAAGAATTGTAATTATTGAGAGAGCCCAGTGGGAAAAGGGAAATAGTTACCTACAACAGAAAGAGGAGTAATTCTCTGTTGCAATTTAACAGAATTGAAGGGAAATAGATTTCGAGTACAAAGAGCCAAGAAGCCTGGTCCTGGACAGAGCTGCAGGTGCCACAAACCCAGAAGGAAAGAATCAACATCCTGCCTTTGCCACCGAGACCCCAGTTTCCAATTGGAGAGGACATGTGGGATGAACAAAACCAGTCCAAAAGGACACAGGCCAAACCCTGCCTGCTGAAAATAAAAGAATAGTTTTTAAAAAAATCATTCCATATTTTGAGTGACTTAGGAAATTTTCAGTACAAATCAAGTATTCAAAGCTTAAGCACTAATGCAGAATACAGATTTTTAATTTCAATGTCTTTATTAACTGCAGAATCCATGGTATCTCCATTTCTTCACACTCTGAATAGAATGGGATCATGAAGAACCATTGTACAGACCCTGCCTGGTGTGGCTCAATTGGTTGAGTATCAATCACCCTGCAAAGCAAAAGGTCATCAGTTTGATACCTGCTCAGAGTACCTGCCTGGGATGCACGTTCAGTCCCTGCATCGGGTCAGGGTGTGTATGAGAGGCAACTGATCAATGCTTCTCTCTCACATCAATGTTTTGCTCCCTCTTTTTTCTCCCTTTCCTTCTCTCTAAAAATAAATAAATAAAAATCTTTTTAAAAAAGAACTATTGTACAGTGATAATGATTGACAAGATCTAATGAACCCAATGAGGATATGTCTTAAATATAAAATAAAAACAAGCAATAAATCAAGAACATGAATTCCGCAAGCTTGTAATAGGTTGGAGATGCATCTCAGTTAACTCAACACCAAGCCTCAGTTTTCTCACTTTGGTGGAATACCTTGCAAGATAAATCATGGTACTCAATAAAAGAATGTCCATGCTGGGATCTGCATTATGTCTGCCTAATAATAATAATAATAATAATAATAATAATAATAATAATATAGCTAACACTTAGTATGCATGTCAAATGCTTTACACATATTATCTCATTTAATTCTCAACCAATCCTGTTAGATCAGTACTATTGTTATACTAATCTTACATAGGGATAGCAAAACCTACTACCATCCATAGTACCATCTGAGGATTTAACAGAGATACACTGTTACACATGAACTGACACAAACAAGGTCAACCTACCTGGAATTTTTACAGCAAAGGAAATGCCAATCTAAATGCATTCCAAAGCTGGAAATCTTTCGTGATGCTTCTGTCTCCCTCAGTCCCAACATCCAATTCACTACCAAATCCTTTCAATTCTACTTTTAAAGCAAGTTTTCTCAACCTCTTTAAAATACTAAAAATGAATAAGATAAGCATCCAATGCAAGAAGGTGGAAAAAAAGAAGCCAAAGAGAATAGAAGGAAAGAAGCAGTACAGATAAAAGCAGAAATTAGGTAACATAAAACAAATATTACAGATCAACCAAATCAAAAGGTTCTTTGGGTTAACCAAGTGGTGCAGCTACCCTGGGTCAACTTGGCTGATCTTTGAAGTCACCTGGCCTCCCTCACATGTGTAGTGGCTACCGTCTTACTTGTCTAAAGGGACCTCAGCTGGGCCTGCTGGTGTCTGCTCCACACTGTCTATCTATCCTCCTCTAGACCAGGCTTCTTCTCAGGGTGGCCCCAGAGTTCCGAAGAGCATCAAGACAGGGGAAGACACAAATACACCAGCATTTTACAAATTGTTGCTGTGCCACATATGCTATTGTCCCATTGATCAAAACAAGTTACGTGACCACGTGCAACATCAATATGGGTTTGGCTAAAAGGGGGCAGGGATATTACTGCAACAATCTACCACACCAAGTAACTGTACTACTGGCTGTGGTCCCACCAATTTTTTCTCTGCCACCAGACCATAACTGTTTCTTGAGCCTAGTTACATTAGAATTTGTTATAGCAAATACTCCATAATGTACATTATGTAAAAAAAAAAAAAAGACTAGAAAGAACTAGAATATTTTTAACTTGCTGCAGAGTTTTAAAGGGAAGGATGCTGAGCAATTGTTCACTGATACCTGAATAGGAGAAATTCTGCCCCAAAATGAAAAATTCAAAGGCTCATTACTATAAACCATTGATGATCATGCCCTGAAGTCAATTTGAAAGGTGAATTTGAGGGATTACCTAGAGTCCTTTCATTCAACCTGAGTAATTCACCAATCTTTGTTAATAATATCGACCATCAACTTCTCTGACAGTAAAGAATGTTTTTACATGGAACAACTGTAATGTAAATGGCTAGCCAGTAACAGCACATGACTCTGTCTCTGGAAGGCCCCATCAAAATGGAATCCAGCCTCAATTTTCTAAAAGTAGAAGACTAGGCAGATCCTTGAGTCACCATCAATGCTTTTCTCAACCAAGAAAGGACAGCATGATGTTAGGAATTTTTCCCCAAAATTATTTTAATGATGAAAAAAAGTCTGCCATGCTCTGAGAAGAATGTAATTTGGAACATACATTTTCCTGGCAGATTTTACATCAGAAAGCTTTGAATTTAAATATGAAAAGCTAGGATTTGCTTTCTAGACAGAATGCAATTCTAAAATGTCATGCAAATTTCTTTTTGGAAGAACAAATGCAAACATTTTGAGAAGAGCTCTAAATATGCACAGGGCTTTTGGGAAACCATGTGTAAAATACTATTTTGCCTAAGGCAATCTATCTCCCACATTTGTTGAGAAAGAAAATAATAGCCAATATTCTGTATGACTGTGTTGACGGTATGAATGGTTTTATCTGTATGTTTCTTGTGCAGTACATGAGGCAATTCTTTGTCAGCTTTTCTGGGAGTTCTGAAAAATCATAGGATCCACAAACTGTGCACTAGACCATGTCTATTTTTAATATGTACCCTCCAGCACCTAGTTTAGAACTAAGCATCCTATGGACACTCAAATACTTATTCACTAACTACCACCTTTAACAATAGTTCCTTCCTACAACCTCTGCTACTTTCCACACACTGAGATGAAAGGATCTTTTATTTCTTCTTGCGTGCTGTATACACACTCAAGAATAATTCGTTTCACCCCTCAAATAAACAAAACAAGTAATGGGTTCATTGGTATTGCTTTGTGTTCTGCTAGCTTATTTTCTTGACTTCACATTTTTTTCTTCATTCTTTGGCATATGTACATGTAACAAAAATATTAGAGATTTGGTACACCCTTTCTAGCAGCTCTGTTCAACAGAACTTCGACAATGATGGAAGTGTTCCACAGCTGCACTGTCTAGCCTGCACTATCTATTTAAATTATTTCGCATAGTAGCCAGTGGGCATATGCAAAATAATTTTTACATATTATTTGATTTTAATTATTTTTATTTTAATTAATTTAAATTTAAATAGACACCTGTGGCTAATAGGATACCATAATACACAATACAAATTTATAGTTTCAGATAAAGAATTTCTGAAAGTCAACACTACTGGTAGAAAGGGAATTGAATTTGAGTCCCTACTCTGCTTTTCTCTGTATAAATCTGGGCTGATCACTTAGCATGTGTGACCCCAGTCTCCTAATTTGTAAAATGGCAATAATAATATCTATTCACCTGGTTGCTGTGATGATTATAGGAGATTAAGACTGTAAAGGGACCAGCACATAACAACTGATCAATGAAAAGTAGTGCCCTTCCTTTAAAAAAAAATCTATGAAATGGAATTCAGAAAAACTATTTTTCAAAGCAATTGTAATAATAAAGTCAGATAATGATTATATTTATAAACCACAAAAAATTAAATAAATATGAAGTATTAATTTCCTCAGCTGAAAAACTTTTAATGTATTTTTTATTTCTTCAATCACCATTATCACCTTAGGTCTTTCTCTTCTTTATTTTGGCATCATCTTTAAACCCAAGCATGGTATTTCCTTCAAACATTTTGGTGTATCACTTTTGCCAGAGAATCTATTAGCCCTGTTGTCTGTAGTCCTCTTCCATATTTGTTTGTGCCCCCTCACATTTTTAAAACCATTTCACTTAATTATTCTTAGAGAATGAGGGGAAGGGAGAGAGAAGGAGAGGGAGAGAAACATCAATGGGTCCAGGAAACATGGATCAGTTGCCTCCAGCACACACACTCCAACCAGGGACTGGACCTGAAACCCAAGCTTGTGCCCTAACCAGGAATCAAATCTGTGGCCTTTTGATTTGTGGGATGATGCTCAACCCACTCGGCCATACCTGTCAGGGCTTGCCTCCTCACATTTTGCTACTTTGACTTTCTCTGTGGTTTCAAGTACCCAGAAAATACCAGAACTGTCTCAGTCATGTAAAAAAGTATAATCTCACAGGATTTCTTTAAATGCTAAAGATGATGGTGACAAGATTTACTGGAATTCAGGTGTTAGTATGTGAAAAGTCCCCTCTCTCTAAAAAGAAAATCTTTTTTAAAAGCTGTAATTAATAATTACAAAGTCAATTTGGAAGAAAAATCAGTAAGAACATGTAAGAAAACCTGGAAAAATAAAAGCCCAGATGGGGTGGCACTAGCCTCACCTGAAAATAAAATATACCATAACGCCTCTTACAAAATAAGATAGACCTATAACAGAATAAAAAATCTGGAAATAGACCGAGTTACAATACAAATTTAGTTTAAAATAAAAGAAGTGCCTCAAATCTGAGAGGAAAATAGGAGCTTGTTAACAAATGGTATTGAGATAACTATGACTCAGAAAACATTAGCAAAAAGGGTAGATTACATAAAATTTTTGAAAACTTTGTATATCAAAAACTGTTAGCAAAGTGAAAAGATATAAGATAGAAAACATTAATACTATGTCAAAAGGACTCAGAAGCCAGATTGAATGGTCCCAACGGTCAGAGATGGGACAGTTACAGTATCAATGAAAATATTAGCTGCACTGGATTGAAATCTATCAAATAAAGGGTGGGACAAAAGTAGGCATAAGTAGGTTTACAGATGTGAGTATACAAAACAGTTTATTCTTTTTTTTTTTAAGAGAGAGAGAGGGAAAGGGAGGAGGAGAGGGAGAGAAACAGTGATGTGTGAGTGAAACATTAATTGGCTGCCTCTCACACGCCCCCAACCAGGAACCTGGCCCACAACCCAGGCAAGCGCACTTACTGGGAATTGAACAGATGACCTTTCAATTCATAGGCTGGTGCTCAATCCACTGAGTCACACCAGCCAGGACTACAGCTTATCCTTGTATCATTTTCTGTATGAACAACTGTGGACCTATTTTTGCTCTACCCTGTATACTTGAACCCATGAGTTCATAATTAAGCTAAAGGGTCAACATTGGCCACTATTGAAGATGCTGGTAAATAGCTTATTAATTTGAAACATGGTACAGAGGGGAAGAACTCATGCATTTTATCCTACATACATTAGAATTCATGGTAATCAAATAGTAGATAGAAGGAAGCTGTACACTCTATAAAAGTATTCTAGCTAATAAATAAAGAAGGAATGTTAGAATTAGAACATCACCATTTCTCAACCCTTAATGAGTTAATTTATCTTGGTATTGATCATCAATGCTGGGTGATAAACATTCTAAAGTAGAAAACCGGATTTTGTGTACTTCTCAATGAAAAATCAACAACATATAGTAGGAAACTCTTCAGGACAAAGAATCCACTTTCTTAAACAAATAAATCACAATAAATTAAGAGATGGAGGGATGGCTGTGTTACAAGTCTCCCCTTCTGCCCCCAAAAAAGAAAAGTATTGCTTCTCAGGAGAGTGACTGTCAGATTCTCATGCTTCCTAAAGATGCTAGTATTTTCCATCTGTTGATTTACGTTTCCTCTCTCCTTCTCCAGATCTCAGTTTCCTCACATAAAAAATAGGGCTCCTAAGGTGTACCTACTAGGGAACTGTAGTGACGATATTTTAGAAAGCAGTTTAGGAAACGCAAAGAGACGCACTGCGGATGGGTCTGCTACAACACAGAGAGAAGCTTCATTCTGAATGTGGGAAAGGCCTTTGGACACAAAGAGGGCAGGGCAGGAATTTAAAACAGAACAACAAACAATGAAACACATATCTTGATGGGGGGGACTTGCTCTGGACCTGGTGGCGAAAAACTATTTTGTCTCATTTAGTTTATAGACAGGTAATCATTGATAAGGTAGAAAGCCCACCTCAAGGCAAAAAAAAAAAAACTATAAAAGATAAACCATGGAACAAGTATAGCAAAATGACAAGATCTAATAAATCTGATTTTAAAATAGGTGTTTATGATCCCTCATACATTTCTGTACATTAGAAATGTTTTACAATTAAAAAATAGACAAATTTATAATTGATTGTTTCTTCCTGTCCCATTAGAGAATTTCCTTTAAATAATAAACTAAAAGGAATTCACCTCCTGGCAGCAGTAGAGGAAAAAGTAATTAAAAGTGGGCAGAACACTTCACACACATTAGGACAGCTATTATCGAAACAAGTGTTTCTGAGGATACAAAGAAATTGGAACACTTGTGTATTGCTGGTGGGAATGTAAATGGTGTAGTTGCTGTGGAAAACAGTTTGGAGGGTCTTCAAAAGCTAGAAATGAAATTACCCTGTGACCCAAGAATTCCAGTCCAGCATATATCCCAACGAATTGAAAGCAGGAACTCTAACACTTTTAAGTCAATGTTCACTGCAGCATTGTTCACCAAGACAAAAAATGACCCATCAAAAGATTAATAGATAAACAAAATGTGATACGTACATATAATGGAATATTATTCAGCCTTAAAAAGAAATGAAAATCTGATAAATGCTACCATGTGGATGAACCTTGAAGTCATTATACTAAGTGAAATAAGCCATGCATAAAAGCAACAATATTGTATGATTCTACTTATATGACATACTTAGAAATTACATATTAATTATCAAACACTATTAGATAGTAGATATGAATTTCTAGGTATCTCATGTAAGTGCAATTACATAGAAATTACACAGAAAGTATAATAGAGGTTACCAGGGACTGGGAGGTGGGAATGGAAAGTTATTGTTTAATGGATACAAAGTTTCTATTTGGGATGATGAAAAGGTTCTGGAAATCAATACAGTAAATAGTTGCATTACACTGTAAATGTACTTATTACCACTGAATTATACACTTAAAATGGTTAAAGTGTAAATTTTATGTTATGTATATTTTACGACAATTTTTTTAGTGACCAACAATCAGGAAGGAAAAAAAAGTTGGTGGGTAGAAAGATAGGGTTTGGGAATCCTGGAAGGAAGAGAAGAAGAAAATATAGACAAAGGAATCTACATAGACCTAAAAAGTAAAGAGAGAATATTAGTAATAGTAAGACTTCCTACAAACAAAAGTCCAGACTCACATGATACTACCGGTTAATTCTACCAAATATTTAAAAATAAATTGATACCAATCTTTCACAAACTCTTCCAAAAATAAAAAAGAAAGAAATACATTCCAGCTAATTTAATGAGACCATTACTGCTCTGATGCCAAAACCAGACAAAGATATCACAAGAAAAAGAAAAAATTACTATAGACCAGTATTTGTTATGAACATAGATACAAAAATTCTCATCAAAATCCTGCAAAACAAATCCAACAACATATAAAAAGGAGTATACATCATAACCAAGTGGGATTTACCCCAAGAACACAAGGTTGATATAAAATCCAAAATCAATAATGCAATATATCATAACAACAGAATAAAGGACAAAAATTTACCTCAATATAAGAAAAAAATTCACAAAATCCAACACCCTTGCATGATAAGAATATTCAACAAAGTAGAATTAGGAGATTTATCAACCCAATAAAAAGCATCTATAAAAATCCCATAGTTAACATCCTACTTAACAGTGAAAGACAATGTTTTCCCCCTAAAATGAGGTAAAAAACAAGGACGTCTACTCTCACTACTTCTACTCAACTGTGTAATGGAGGGTCTAGCCAGGGCAGTTAGGCAAGAAAAAAATAAATCTATAAAAGACATGCAGATTAAAGGAAGTAGTAGAGCTATCTCTACTCACATATGATATGAATTGTATATGGAAAATGCTGATGTAACCACTAACAATACATAAACAAGTTCAGCAAGACTGCAGAATACACCATAAGAAAATTAATTGTATTCCCATGCACTTGAAGTGAATACTGTGAAAATGAAATTAAGAAAATAATTCCATTTATAATAGCATCAAAAAGAATAAAATATTTAGGAATAAATTCAATGGAAGTTCAAAGCATATAGATGAAAAACTACAAAACATTGCTGAAAGTAAAGAAAACTTAAAATTATTTGGCATTCATGAATTGAAGACAATATTAATAGGTAGGTAGTACTCACCAAATTGATCTATGTATTAAAGACAATCTCTATAAAAATCTCATTTACTTTTTTATAGAAATTGACAAATTGATCTTCAGATCCCTATGGAAAAGCAAAGAATCCAAAATAGGCAAACAATCTTGAAAAAAAGAGCAAAGTTGGGGACTCCCACTTCCTCATTTCAAACTTACTACAATGCAATAGTAATCAATATTGCATGGTACTGACAGAAAGACAGACATATAAATCAATGGAATAGAATTGAATCCAAAAATAAACCCTGACATTTATGGTCAATTGATTCTGACAAGAATGTCAAGACAATTTAATGGGGGAAATAATGGTCTTTTCAACAAATGGTGCTGGAACAAAGGGATAGCTACATAAAAAGAAAGAATGAAGTTGGATCTCTACCTCACACCAGACACACACATACAAAAATAACTCAAAATGGATCACAAATCTAAATATAAGAGCTAAACTATAAAACTATCGGATAAAAACAGGACTAAATCTTCCTGACATTGGAGTATACAAAGATTTCTTGAATACAACATCAAAAGTACAAGTGAAAAAGGAAAAAAAAACAGACAAACTAGACCACATCAAAATTTAAAACTCTTGTGCTGGAAATAACACCATCAAGAAAGTGAAAAGAAGCCCTGGCTGGCATAGCTCAGTGGATTGAGTGCGGGCCTACGAACCAAAGGGTTGCTGGTTTGATTCTCAGTCAGGGCACATGCCTGGGTTGCAGGCCAGTTCCTAGTATAAGGTGTGTGAGAGGTAACCACACATTGATGTTTCTCTTCCTCTCTTTCTCCTTTTCTCTAAAAATAAATAAGTAAAATCTTTTAAAAAATAATAAAGTAAGGTAAAATAAGGTTCAATTTCCAGTCAGGGCACATGCCTGGGCTGCAGGCCAGGTCCCCAGTAGGGGGCACTCAAGAGGCAACCATGCATTCTCTCTCTCTCTCTCTTTCTCCCGCCCTTCCCTTCTCTAAAAATAAATAATAAAATCTAAAAAAATCTATTAAGAAAAAAATCATCCAATTAAAAAATGGCCAAAAGACCTGAACAGACATCTCTAATAAAGATATACAGATGGCCCATAAGCACATAAAATGATGCTTGCCACATCATTATTCATCAGGGAAATGCAAATTAAAACCACAATTAGAGACCATTTCACACTCACTGGAATGACTATATTCAAAAAGGAGACAATAAGTTTTGGAGAGCACATGGAAAAATTGGGGCTTCATACATTGCTGGCAGGATGTAAAATGGTACAGCCACTGTGGAAACCAGTGTGCAACTTCTCAGAAATTGTAACATAGAGTTACCAAATGACTCAGCAACTCCACTCCTAGGTATATACCCAAGGGAAATGAAAATATCTCTACAATTCTCTTAACCTTTGCCTCATGGCTGTTATTTCAAGACCACAAGATGGCCACTTCATTTCTTGGCATCACTTTCATATTCTGGGACAAAAATGGTAAACATAAAAGAACAAAGTTCAAAATATGCTTACCCTTTATATCTGCCACTTTTTGCGACTACAGGAAACAAGTCTGTGGGTTTGGATTGTGGTAACCACCCAGCATTGTCTGCCACCATAGCAATTATTTATTAAGAATTTTACTTAGCATTGCCTAGCACAGATTATTATCCTGTTAAATCTTACAAATTTACGTGTAGTTAGGCTTTGGTGAAGACCGTCCATTGGGTAGGGTTTTAGAGATCTAGTCCAACACTCACTACTTCATTATGGACAAGATGGCATTCAGCTTCAGCTTGAACAATTTCATGAATCACTATCTCACCAGGGAGTGTATTCTGGCCACAGAATGCTACCAATTATCAAAAATTCCTCTTCATTTAAGCCCTATCTACCTCCCCACGGGTTCATATTATTTAAAGTATTAATAGTCACAGGGTCATGTTAATTAAGAAAGCACCATCTCTAGAAAGATAAATGGTAATGGAAAAAATATAATTAGAGATGTAAAAAATACAGGACAATATCACTGATGAACATAGGTGCTAAAATCCTCAACAAAATATTGGCAAATCACATCCAGCAATACATTAAAAAAAATCACACACCATGATCAAGTGGGATTCATCCCAGGGACGCAAGGATGGTATGATATTCACAAATCAATAAACATATTACATCACATAAACAAAAGGAAAGATAAAAATCACATGATCATATCAATAGATGTGGAAAAAGCATTTGGTAAAGTACAGCACCCATTTATGACAAAAACATTCAGCAAAGTGGGAGTAGAGGGAGCATACCTCAACATAATAAAGGCCATATATGAGAAACTTATAGCCAACATCACATTCAATGGGCAAAAACTAAAAGCTTTCCCACTAAGATCAGGAACAATGTCTGCTTTCACCACTTCTATTTAACATAATATTGGAGGTTCTAGCCACAGTGATCAGACAAGAAAAAGAAGTAAAAGGCATCCAACTTGGAAAGGAGGAACCAAATTGTCCTTGTTTGCAGACGACATGATAGTATATAGAGAAAACCCTACAGACTCACCGAAAAACTACTCAAGCTAGTAGGTGAATATGGCAAAACAGCATGATACAAAGTCAATATTTAGAAATTGAAGGCATTTTTGTACACCAAAAATGAAATATCAGAAGCAGAAATTAGGGGGAAAATCCCATTTGCTATAGCAGCAAGAAAAATAAAGTACCTAGGAATAAACCTAGCCAAGGAGGTAAAAGACCTGTACTGAGAAAACTACACAAGACTGAAGAAAGAAATTAAGGAAGACACAGATAAACGGAAGCGTATACCATGTTCATGGATTGGAAGAATCAGCATCATCAAAATGTCCATACTACCCAAAGCAATTTGTAGATTCAATGTAATTCCTATTAAAATACCAATGATACATTTCACAGATATAGAACAAACATTTCAAAAATTTGTAAGGAACCATAAATGACTCTGAATAGCCTCAGCAATTTTGAGAAAGAAGAATGAAGTAGGAGGGATCACAATATACCATATAAACACACAATATAAATACACAAAAATAAACTCAAGATGGATGGAAGACTTAAATATAAGTCATGACACCACAAAAGTCCTAGAGGAGAATATAGGTAGGAAAATTTCAAATATTCCACACAGCAATATTTTCACTGATATGTCCCCTAAAGCAAGGGACATCAAGGAAAGTATAAATAAATGGGACTTCATCAAATTAAAAAGCTTCTGCATGGCTAAAGAAAACTTCAGCAAAATGAAAAGGGAACCAACTGTATGGGAAAATACAGTTGCCAATGATACCTTGGACAAGGGTTTGATCTCCAAAATACATAAAGAACTCAGATGACTCCACACCAGGAAGACAAACAATCCAATTAAAAAATGGGCAAAGGACTTGAACAGGCACTTCTCCAAGGAGGGCATACAGAGGGCCCATAGACACATGAAAGGATGCTCAGCATCATTGGCCATCAGAGAGATGCAAATCAAAACCACGATGAGATACCATTTCACATGGGTCAGAATGGCCATCATAAACAAATCAATAAACAAGTACTGGGGAGGTTGTGGAGAAAAGGGAACCCTAGTATATTGTTGGTGGGAATGCAGACTGGTGCAGCCATGGTGGAAAACAGTACAGAATTTCCTCCAAAAAACTAAAAATGGAACTGCCTCTTGACCTGGCAATTCCTCTGCTGGGATTATACCCTAAGAATATTGAAACACCAATTCAAAAGAACCTATGCACCCAATCAATGTTCACAGAAGCATTATTCACAATAGTCAAGTGCTGGAAACAGCCTAGGTGTCCAGTAAATGAGTGGATCAAAAAAACTGTGGTACATTTACATAATGGAACCATATGCAGCAGAAAGAAGGAACCTCTATCCTTCATGACAGCATGAATGGAACTGGAGAGTACTATGCTAAAGTGAAATAAGCCAGGTGGTAAAAGACAGATACCATATGATCTCACCTATAAGTGGAACCTAATCAACAAAACAAACATTTTTGTTTTGAGCAAAATAGAACCAAAGACATGAAAATAAAGAACAAACTGACAGTGACCAGAGGGGAAGGGGGCAGGGGATAACAGGAGAAAGAGAAGGGGAAGGGTCAAGTCAAGGAACATGTATAAAGAACCATGGACAAGGACAATGAAGGGGAGGATTGGATGTGGGAGGTGGGGGGTAGATAGGTCAGGGAAAAGTAATGGGGGGAAAATGGAGACAACTGTAATTGAACAACAATAAAAAATTGTTTTAAAAATGTAAAAAAACATGCCATCTCATTTAAACCTTAGAATAACTATCTAAATTGATAAAATTAACATTATTCATCTCATCTAACAACTGGGAAGCTGAGACTCAGCAAATTTAGAGTTTAATCCAGACTATCTAATGAACAATGATGGTATTATGCCAATTTCTTTTCCATAGTCAGCCTTCATATACTTAAAGGAAGAGTTCTTAAGCTGGGGTCCATAAACAATCCACGGATCAACTATTGGTCCATGGAGCTCTTAAAAAGTGCATTCAGTATTAGATATATAATTCTTTCTTTTGTAGAGAGGGTCCTTAGCTGTCATTAGATTCCAAGATAATCTGTAGCTTCTCATATATTAAAGAACCATTGCCTTAAAGGTGACTGTGAGGCACATCTTTTCTCTCAGAGTTTTAACCTCTCCATACTAAACATCTCTAGTTTCTCCAGTCATGACTCTTGATTTCACCTACTCTTCTCCTCACACTTGTTCTTCCCTGCTTTCCCCCATCTAATCAGATGGCGGTCACATAACAGTCATGTTTGATTCCTCACTATCCCTTGTGCTCACCTCCAACCCAACAAAAGCTGCTAATTTTTCTTTTAAATGTACATGAATCCATACATGTTTCTTCATTTTGGCTGCCATGATCATTTCCAGCCTGAGCTATTGCAGTCTCCTAATTCCTGCGTTCCCCCTTACACATTTATCCCCCTTTCTGCGATTCTTCATATGGGAGCCAAGAGCAGTTTTTCTAGAATATGAAGTAGATCATGTTAACCTCTTGCCTGAAACTGCTCATGGCTTCCTATGACAGCTAGAAAAAATTCCAACCTCCTATACATGCCCCTTAAGACCTTGAGTGATCTGACCCATCTCCTCCTCTCTGATGCTACCTCACACTCCCCCTTCCCCTCATTCATTGCATTAGAGTGGCAACTACCTGTTTTTTATTTCCTAGCACATGTTAATTTTTTTCCCATCTCTGGACCATTGTACTCTTCCAGAATGCTCTTCATCCTGTTTCTTCTCATCCTTTAGTTATCAGCTTAAGTATTATTTCCTTAGAGATACTGTTGCTGGCAATCTTTCAAGTTCAGACTTACTCCCCACTCCCAATTTATCACAGTTCACTCATGACTCGTTAGTTAGTTAGCTAGCTGGTGTGTGTGTGTTTCTTTATTCTAATCTCCCCTTTAGACTGTGAGCTCCATAAAGGTGGGTTCCATATTTGTCTATTACTGTTATATTTCTAGTGCCTGGTACAGTGCTTGGTATATGATAAATACTCGTGTATCAAGAAAAAAATTTGCTGAATGAATATGTGATTTCAAGTTCTCTCACCATCCTGGGCATATTCTAATGTATAATATACCTTTTAAGATGTAGTCCCCAAAACTAAAATCAAATTTCCACATGAGGCCTAACCCTTTCGGAGAGGTCTAGGCATGCCACATTTATCCAACTCTTCTCTCCTTTCCAATATCGAAATAGCCTATTCACAAAATTTCCCAAGAAAGTGGTCTAATAATCACTGTCTCTGCCATTGGTAAATGTGATCATTCATGTATGCAGTATATCAACAGTTAAAGACAGCTTCTGAATATTGACTTATATTAGTCTCCAGCTCACTATTCAGTGCTCTTTTTAATTCCTCTCTAAAATCGGATGATGTCCCCAGTTAAACTTTGGTCCCCAAGTACAAAATATTTCAACATGTCAGCCATAGGGAATACACAAGATATGTTCTAAGACTCCCAATAGATGCCTGCAAATAGTACCAAACCCTATATATACTATGTTTTTTCCCTATCATATGTATGTTTTCACTTAAAGGAAGCACTTTGGCATATCTGATTGCCAGCTTCACTACTCTTGTGCTCTGGAACCATTATTAAATAAAAGTAGGGTTACTTGAGCACAGCACTTCAATACCATGACACCTGAGACAGTTACTGAATGACTACTGGGTGGGTAGCATATACAATGTGGGTATGCTGGAAAATGGATGATTCACTTCCTGGGTGCGACAAAATTTCATCATGCTACTCACAATGGTGAGCAATTTAAAACTTATGAATTGTTTACTGCTGGAATTTTACAGTTAATATTTTCAAACTGCAGTTGACCACAGGTAACTTAAACCACTGAAAGCAAAACCACAGATAAAGGGGACTATACTGTACACACTATGTAAAACTATTTCTATTATCCTGCCTCCAAGATTCACGATGGCTCACTAGTTTGTTCCCTCTTCATTCTTTGTGCTTCAAAACACGAAGGTACCAGGAGTCCCCATGGCCCAGGAATTTCCCTGGACAAAACAGACTAGCTTGTTTTCTGAGTGGCAGGGTAACTTGGAAAGATGTTCTACAATTCAGGTATACAAGAAAGTTAGAGCTAGAAGAGGCAGTTCAGGAATCACTTGCTATCTCCGCTATGTTAGATAAGCAACACATAAAATCAAAAGAGTCTGCTAAAATTATTACCATCTTCATACTTACCAACAATGACACAGTAGACAGCAGAAAGCATTAATCACCTAAAAACACCGAATGAGAGTGAGACCTTTTCTATTACCACTCAAATTCTTAACAGCCATCAGCCTGATTTCTTTTAATCAAACGCCCACAGGCCTTACACATTTCATGGTTACTTTCTCCAGTTATGTAGCTTTTATTATTTTTCCTAGTGTCTCTTTTTCTCCCCCTCCCCTTTCTATTCTTTTCCTTTAAATGGACAGAACCTGGTTCCTATCACCTAGAGATGAATTAACCTTTCCAAATATTCTGACATTGCCTTCCTAGAAAAGTCCCTGGAGCTCTGTAGCCGTTAGAGAAGAGAGGCAGCTTGGCTTTGACTTTAATATACATTTTGAAATACCTTTTGCAGGATGGCTGGAAATACGGAACTAATAACAAAGCGCTTCTAAAATTACCGGTAAATCTGAAGCATTCCGCCTGGTGCACGGCCTTTGAGAGTCTTTAATTCATCAATTAAGTGATCAAAGATCTTGTTCAAGATACGATTACATTCTTTTGTTCTCTTTGCACAATCATATTAAAATTGATAGCATTCCTAAAATCAAACAGCTTCCAAAACTAAAAATAAAAACAAATGACACCCTAACATTCATCACTTTGTAAAGGCAAGTCTATGACTGGCTCTTAACAACCCTAGGACACACATGCTGGGACAATCATCCTACAGTGATGATGCCAAAGGAGGAACTTGAAGCTTCCACACTCCTAAAGCAGCTACTATGCATTTAGATTATAGCCAGGCCCTCCTCACTAAGGGGGTAGACCAGGAAGTTCTGGTTACTTGCCAAAGCCAAACCCAAGAGCAAGTAATTTCAGTAATACAGAATAGAGGTTTCTGAGTGGCTGCTGATGGCCTTTGTCACGTACATAGGATTAGTCTTCCGTATAGCACTAACAAAACAAAACAAAATAAAACGATGTCATAGCCCAAGAATCAGCAGGATATTTTCCTTAAATTACCACAACCCTTCTCAATCCTTCCTCCTCAGAAGTCAGCTGTTTTCATTGTACTCTGTCTGAATATTCTTGATCATCTAAATGATCATCTAAAGGACTAATACACTATGTCAGTAAAAGGTAAAATAGTAAATATTTTTAGGCTCTGTGGGCCACTCAGTCTCTTGCAGATACTCAACACCACCATTGTACCATTAAGACAGCCATAGATGATATGTCAATGAATGGATGTGGTTGTGTTCCAATAAATCTTTATTCACACACACAAAACAAACATTGGACAAGATTTGCCTGAAAATCTTGCAAATTTTTGCTCATCTCTGCTCTAAAACATGGTTATGACTATAACCTACACTTACAGAGCTCAATCTAGATCACACAAACACTGGGCAATTGGCAGAAGAGTTCTTATTATGTTCTCAAGACAGAAAAATAGAATTGGTCTGATCGGGAAAGAAAGGTCACTGAGTCACATGAACAACTTTCATATGGTTTTCTCTTCAAAAAGTTAATTTTAGTCTCTGAATTAAATTTTTTGGCAACATTCATTGTTTCTTTTAAAGAACATTAGATTTCACATTTCATCCCAGTTATTTATTACCTGAGTTTTGGTCTTAACAAATATGATTTTGTTATTCTCTGTCATCAGTAGAGCAAGCACATGTGGTTTTGATAGACAAAATTGTGATAAAATTCACTGCATCCTTAAAAAAAGTGATTGAAAAGTTTTCAGACTGTTGCAGAGAATGTGTGGGGTGGGGGGAACAAGGGGATTGAATTTCAACAAAAGACATGCCAGATTTTTTTCCTGTTCTTATTATTCAACATTCTCCCACTACTCAGTATCTAATTAGATATTGCAGCAATCCAGGAATCATGTGTTTCTCTTTAAACTTTTGGCAAAGTCCACTGCTCTATGGTTAACATTGGACACACTTAGGCTTCCCTCCAGGGACCAGTACTGGGTGACATCACATGCTATGTCACAAACAATGGAGCCTAAATAAGTGTGCATGCTCTGAGACAAGCAAAACACTAGCAGTCATTTTGGTTTTCCCTCTTTTCATTTACTTTAAATTCATGCTCATTTGGTTACTTAAAAACCCTCTTTGTCTCTCACCTTTTTTTCAGGAACAGGTATCTCTTGCTACTACAGCCCCCAGAAAAATCACAATTCAATTTTTAAAAATACAATAGTTTTTTCTAAAATAGTTTTTTCTAAATTGTCAAATTCTGTTGGAGTGGCTTTCTTGATTAACTTAAGACTGAACAAAACAGAGTACATCAATGAGAACCATGGAAAGTCACCACAAAACCTATTTGCCTTTATAAATAGGTAGCCAACTGGGCAAGAAAAAAGAAAGAATGGACATAGTGCAACTTGACCTTCAAAGCTTCTGGCATGTGGTTGCTTCCCTCAGGAACTGATATCCATATCTGGGAACAACGATCCCATGTTCAGGCTACACCCTTCCTGTTACAGAACCAGAGCAGAAGGAAGTGATATAACTCATCGACTACTAGGAAAAAGCTGAAGATGCCAAAAAATACAAAGACATATTCAGACCTTTTTAACTTGGAAAAATGCGTTGTTTGTGAATGGGGAATAAGTAAATGTCCTGAAACTGTCTTCCATATGTCTGCTTTTCTTCCACTGGGCTACACTCCAAAGTAGTTCCATGTTTTTCTTTAAAATATGAAAAACTATTACTGAGTACATTTTGTAAATGGTTTTCTTCTTAGTGACTAATGTGCATATGCTTCAAATAATTGCTTTTAAATGAATTTATCAATATTCTGAATTCCATGGCCAGGAAATTTCTGATTTAAGAGGTACTTTGAAGAGTCACTCTCATCAGAATATTCTCACCTACTGGTGTTGGAAAACAAGCACTTTTTAAAGAATATACCACTTAACAATAAAAACAATCTAGTAACATTGTCCCAGGCTACAAATACTGTACTATTGACAAAATGCTTGACATAAACTTCCTTTTTAACAAACTCATAAAATATTCCCTTGAGGGTGAAAAATGTGAGTAAATTACAAAATCTAGGCCTTTCACCGGGCAGCAATTTTCAACCTTTTTCATTTCATAGCACACAAAGACTAATTACTAAAATTCTGCAGCACACCAAAAAAATGTTATATTTTTTGCTGACCTGACAAAAAATAGGTGTAATTTTGATTAATTTATAATAATAATAGTAATTATCTACCTTATTTGCTTCAAAGTGACTTTTAAAAAATAGTCAGCCCTGGCTGGCATGGCTCAGTGGATTGAGTGCCAGCCTGTGAATCCAAGGGTCACAGGTTCAATTCCCAGTCAGGACATATGCCTGGGTTGTGGGCCAGGTCCCCAGTAGGGGGCACTCAGGAGGCAACCACACACTGATGTTTCTCTCTTTCTCCCTCCCTTCCTCTCTCTCTAAAAATAAATAAATAAAATCTTTTTTAAAAAATCTTTTAAAAAAATTCAGGTACCTATATTTGTATATAAGGATTTCTAGTACAAAGAATTAACCAATCAGACACAACCTTATTATACAGTGTGACCAATAAGATACAACTCAATTATATGATCTATGTATTTATGGTTCATGAAAAGGCATTCTGTTGGGAACCGCCCTAACTGGCTTTAGGAGCTGTAAACTCCCATGGCTAAAGCTGAGTGAGTGACCTTCGGATTACAAGCCACCAAGAAGACAAAGCTTGTCTCCCTGGCAGGAGTGCTGCTTCTGCTTCATCCATTTGTGGCCCCCAATACTTGGTCAGCTAGTCAGTGACGGGTAAGACCCCCCAGGAAGAGGGGGGTGACCTAAGACAGACACGATCACTTAGGGAGCCCTCAAGGAAGGACTCAGAGGGCTGCAGCAAAGAGGGGTGATGGACCCTAGCCCCTTGGCTTTGACGAAGCCTGACTCCCCTGAGTCCGAGAGAAACCTCCAGAGATCCTTGACTTCTGCTTCCTCTGTTCGGCCTAAGCCTACAACAATAGGAGCGTGGTACGGCCCTGTACTGGATAGAGTGGGCTCCCAGGGTGATCTGGCCTAAGAAAGGATTTGTCAACTCCTGTGAGGCCTACTATGCTAAGAATGCTTTTAGTTAAAGACCAAAGCAAGAAACAAGTTTACTTTCCAAAGTTTTATGTCCCCTTAGTTGATAGACCCTAAATCAGAATGAGCCCTAATGGTTCCTTATCTACTGCCTAATCCTTACTCCCTGAAAATGATTTATAAATTGTACCTGAATCCCTATGCAAAAACCCTAATAAAAGCCTGTCTAGGCAGAGGTGTAGTGTGCTCTCCCCTAGAGAGAGTGGCCTGCCCTTTTTCCTCCACAGGACTCAGTTGTCTGTGTGAATTTGTCCTGGATCTCATCCATAACGCTGCAGGCACTGCTGGCCAGTGCACACATCAGCATTCTCCTGGCTGGTGTGGCTCAGTGGATTGGGTGTCAGCCTGGGAACTGAAAGGTCATGGGTCCGATCCCCAGTCAGGGCACATGCCTGGGTTGGAGGCCACCTGGGTTGGTGGGTGTATACAAAAGGCAACTGATCAAAATATCTCTCACACATCAAGGTTTCTCTCCCACTTTCTCCTTCCCCTTCCCTCTCTCTAAAAATAAATAAATAAAACCTTTAAAAAAAAAAAAGAAAAAGACAAGGCATTCAAACTGGCCAACTACTGTTGTGTTGGCTGTTGTCATTTTTTTAATTTGACAGTCTAAGGGGAAAGAAGTCAGTGCCCCTGACTAAACAAATAGTCAGGTATTGCATGTTTTAAAACTTCTTGCAATAGCCCTGACTGGCATGGATAACTTGGTTGAGTGTCGTCTCACAAACCAAAAGGTCCTGGGTTTGATTCATAACTAGGGCATATGCCTAGGTCCTGGATTTGGTCCTGGTTTGGTCTCAACTGGGACTCATAAAAAAGGCAACCAATCAATCTTTCTATCATTGATGTTTCTCTCCTCTTTTTCCCTCCCTTACCCTTTCTCTCTAAAATCAACAAGCATGTCCATGGGTGATGATAAAAAAATTCAAAATTAAAAATTCTTGTAACACACCAGTATGCTGTGGCACACCAGTTGAAAATCACTGATCTAGATGTGAAATATCATGATAAATTATGGCCCTGCAATAAACATGCATTTTTTAAAAGATTTTACTTATTTATTTTTAGAGAGAGGAGGAAGGAAGGGAGAAAGAAGGGAGAGAAACATCAATGTGTGGTTGTCTCGCCCACACCTCATATCAGGGACCTGGCCTGGAACCCAGGCACGTGCCCTACACTAGGAATCAAACCTGAGACCCTTTGGTTCACAGGCCAGCACTCAATTCACTGAGCCACACCAGCCAGGACTTAAACATGCATTTTGATATTACATATTTTGCTTACCAAAACCAGCAAGTCAACCCTATCACTTATCTCTCTGGCTTACTGAAAAGTTACATAAAAATGACTGCCACTTGTAGAATTCCCACAATAAGCCATACCAAAATGACCAACAGTCCTATTGTTAGTAATCAGTTCTTCATTTCTTTTGCTTTATCAGTGAGTTCCTTTAAAACTTTTTCTCTCTTTTGCTCTATGTCTTTATTCGTGTTATTCCATGGCACCTCCAAGGCAGAAATGTGGACTTTGGATAGCTGAGAAACACATAAATAATAATCTCAGAACTGTTTAAAGTGAATTAAACTCAAATGATGATAGGTTTGGTGAAGACTGAACCATTTTTGATTACTTCTAACTCAAAGAACTATCTCTAAGTCAGGTATTTAGCCAGGCCTGATTCAAAGCAAACAACAATAAAAAATGACTAGCTCATCTTTGTCTCTCTGGTCAAAGAAGCAACAATAATCTCTATATCCCATTTTTATAGGGGTCAAAGAGATATGCATGTAGTGATTTCTAGAAAAAGTAACAACATTCTGAAAAGAAATTTATTACATTAAAAACAATTAAAATTTCATGCTGAGGCAGCTTTCTTTGTTCAGAGTTCTGTCAGTGGAACTATAAATCTATTATTTTAAAATTCCTCTTCATATAGAAGCTTCTCAACCGCTCTTAATATTCATTTTCCTTCCCTGAATCTTTTCTAGCTCCATACATTTTTATTTCATTACAACAAAGCAACATGGGATGGCTATTCTAGGAGCAGATACATTATGATCTTAAAATAGATATATTCTCATATGCTAAACAGTATGACAAGTCCTATGTTACACATCTGCACAAGAACTCAAGTTGTTTCCTGCCACTATTCTCAGCAGCAGCAACGAGTGTTGTTTTTTCTGCTGGCTCCTGTAGTAACTGGCAAGAGTCAAGATGGGGAAAGTTTCCTTTCTTTTACTCATTAACCTCTTAGTAATAGGAGCCAGAGAATGCTGCCAATTAGAGTTTTGTTTAAGCTATTATTTCGTTCAGCTTTGAAAAATATTTTAACATAACATATTTAGTAATAAATTTTTTTAAAGAGCACAGCTACAGTTTCTTGGATTAAAATCTAGATATATAACTTCTAAGACACTGGCAAAAATAGATGCAAAGAATACATAGTTCATGGTTTAAAAAAGAGAAGACAACAAAAATAAATTATAAGAAGGAAGCTCTGAAAGCCACAAGAGTAATATAGACCAACCTACTACTTATAATAATAAATATAAATGAGTATATCATGCTTATTAAGGACAAAAATTCTTAGATTGGATTTCAGAAAGCAAAAAAATTTGCTTAAGCACTTACAATGTGACACAGAAAGTTGAAAAGTAAAAGGGTGGACAAAGATATAATAGACTAACTAACATAAACCAAAAGAAAGTGGTAGGTAGTACCTATATTAGTATTAGTATCGGTAAAAGCATAAATCAAGACAAAGTATTATATGAAAAAAGAAGATATTATTAAATTGATAAAAGGTACAATATATAATAAATCTATAACAATCACTAACTTTTATACATAGAATAACACTGCCTCGAAACAGAGAAATAACACTAGAAGCAGCAAAGGAAAAAGTAACAAAAATACAGGAAATACCAGAGTGTAAGTTAGACAGATTAGTCAAAATATAATTAACAATACATATGATTACCTCCACACAAAGCAAACACTTTAATGCCCAAAGAATACTAATATTATTTTAGCATATATTGCCAACGAAGAAATGCTGATTAAATTCCAAATTCTAAAAAGGATGCAGGCATTATATTTTATTATCTGTCCATAGTATAATAAATCTTTTTAAAAATATTTTACTTACTTATTTTTAGAGAGAGGGGAAGGGAAGGAGAAAGAGTGGGAGAGAAACATCAATGTGTGGTTGCCTCTCATGTGTCCCCTACTGGGGACCTGGCCTGCAACCCAGGCATGTGCCCTGACTGGGAATTGAACCAGCGACCCTTTGCTTCACAGGCCCATGCTCAATCCACTGAGCTACACCAGCCAGGGCATAAATCTTTAAGCACAAACAAAATAAAACAAAAACCTTCAATACCTTGAACACTAAATAAAAGCACTCACAGATTATTTAGAAAATAACTGCAATGATAATACTACTACAGCCACACTTATCAGGTGTACTTAAAGCTATGTTCACAGGCAAATTAATAGCCTTAATTGTTAGCTTATTAAACAGTAATGAATCAAAACAGCATGTCATGTATATGCTATACTATTAAAGAAACCCATTATAATCAACTTCTATACTCACAGGGAAATGCTTACAGATGTTGGCTCCTGTTTACTCTTTGTGAGTTGGGAAAGGAAGACCTGGCCTATCAATAATGCACCAACTTATATGTCTAGAGACAACTCTACCAAAAAAAGTTAAACAATATACAACAGCAGCCAGCAAGAAACTGTAATAGCTATAAATCTGAGCAATCTAGATGAGGGGTTCCCAAACACTGATCTATACAAACTAGTAGTGTCAGAGTATTCCAAATTTATTTTTTAAACCAGAATTCCTGGGTCTTGCCCCAGAACATCCAAATCAGAATCCCCAGTGATTAAGACTTTGGAGTCTGTATTTTTGGTAAAGCCTTCTGATGAGTTTAATGTATAGACACTTCTGGGAACCACTAGATATGTATCTTAATTTTTAAGTAATGAACAATAAGGAAACGTTACTAAACACATGAAGATTATGAGCAAACTGAAGAAGGAAAATAAGTGAGAAGTCAGAGGGAGTAGACATAATTTTAATTCAAGAAACAGTAGAGGATATTTCACTTGCAGCCTCAGTGGGATTAAAGAAGCTATTTCATCACTGAAACAAGAATAGAATACAAAAAAGGAAGGAGGAGGTTGGGGCAGGGATGGAAAGGAAACTACCCGAGAACAAGAATGAATTCTTTGAAATTTAGAGAAAGGAAAGGAAAGAAGGGATGAAGGAGAGAGAGATTGAGGAAGAAAGGGAGAGAGGAAGTAAAGAGGGCAGGGTGTTCAGTAAAGTCCGTGAAGAGCTGAATATAAATTGCTGAAAAGTGAATGAGAAAATAAGGAGGCCAAGAAAAATTCTCCACCTCCTAAGAGTTTAAAAGAGCAAATGGAGAAAATAGAGTGTGATGGCTTTGCAATGTCTCAATTTGACTAAGCTGAACTACATTTCCCAGAATTCCATTTCTTGTGTGCGTGTGCAAACAGACATATATATAGCTACACACATATACACACACGTGTATATACATATATACATACTATGTATGCATCACTGTTCTAATTATTTATCTAATCCTCACAACCATCTTATGAGATTGATTCTATAACTATCCACAGTTTATAGGTGAGGAAACTGAGGCACAAAGGGATTTATACATAAGTGGCTTGCTCAAGGCCACACAATTTGTAAATGTTGGAGCTGGGTTTGAAACTATACCCACTGACTCCAGGGTCTACCCTTCTAATTACTACAAATTTCAAGGAGCAATTAAACCAGAAAAATAAATTATTTTCTAAATAATTGTTACCTAGGTGCTTTCTTTCCATCTGGCTGCAGTCAATAGGTAAGCCAAGATGGGTGCTACAAGTACATCCAAAAGCTATGGAGAAAGCAGTCCAGTGTAATGTGCTTCCTTCTCAGGGTGTGCTGCTGGTAGTACCAACAGCTCTCTGCACTCCACAGGGGCCTCCTGCCCCATCTGGCCCAACAAAGCACTCAGGCTGGGATACAAAGCCAAGCAATATTATGTCATATGTCAGATTTGTGTGCCATGGTGGCTGCAAACACCTTGTTCCTTAAAGGTGTGACCTACTACAAGCCATCCATCATGATGTTAACCAGCTAAAGTTTGCTGGAAGCCTTTAGTCTGTTGCCCAGGAGTGAACTGGGTTCTTACTGGGTTGGTGAAGACTCCACATACAAATTCTTTGAGGTTATCCCCATCAATCCATTCCATAAGTTTATCAGAAGGAATCCCGACACCCAATGCATCACCAAACCAGTCCACACGCACAGGGAGATGTGAGGGCTGACACCTGCAGGCTGGGAGCTGTGGCCTTGAAAAGGGCCACAGTCCCACCATAATATTAGTGGTTCTCGCCCTCAGCAGGGGGAAGACACAATACTCTCCTGATATGGACCCTGGCTCGTGGGGTCCGCCACATTTTGGATGAGGCACAAGCAATTCACATGGACTACCAAGTCCTGTGGAGGAAAAGGGACAGCATGACTTTTCTCTCCAGGGGAGAAAAAGCCTCGGCCTCGGCCTCCGCCATGACAGGCCTTTATTTCTTTTTTTCTCAGCACATTACATGATTGTCCTTATTTACTATGCACAGGTTTGCTTTAGCTGGTTACCTTTTACAGAAAACAAAGGAGCCAATGCCACTGATCCCATCACAGAAGAAGGATATTTGCAAATGAAAAGGGAAAAGTAGTTAAACCAGTTACACTCATGCTTGGAAGGTTTTGCATGGAGTTTAGGAAGTTACTTTGCAGTAAATGTTTGTTGCCTCAATTCAGGGTGAGGGAGTTTTAGCAAAAGCAAGTCTCATAGCAGTCTAGGTACAGTGCAGGCCTGATTCCCCACAGGAGAACCTATCTGTGTTCTCCCGTGGGTCCTGTTCATCTCTAAGTGGGAGCTGGGCCCATGCCACACAGAACGGTCTCCTACACTCTCCAGCTCCACTGTCACTGCTAATATAAGTAATGTTTGTAAAATTCCTACCTAATAAACAATTTAGGACAGTCCAAAAATATAAACTAACAAACATTGCTAATGTGCTTTTGAAATTCCACGTATTTATTTCACCAAGCCCATTGTATTTATGTTTAGCTAATTTCTATTGTTCCGATGCAATTAATATGGTTGTTCTTTTTCTTTTTTTAATGTATTATTTTCCTAAATGAAGAAATACCCTGTCCTAAAAAAGTACAAATGACAAAGAAATAAGAAAGTGAAAACACCCCATGATTCCTGCTTCTGCTAACAGTTTATTGTGCCTACCACTAGAAGGAAGGCAAAGAAAAGAATTACATTAGAGGCCTAGTTGAATGGTAAGTATATAGGTGTTGATTTAATTATTATTTATACTTTCTCTATGTTCTATTCCTTTGTAAGAATAAAATAATTTAATTGACAATAAACAAACTTCTTTCACCAAAAATGTCATAATCCATTCACCAACTTGATTGAACTTTCTTACAGTAATCAGATATAAAAGTATATCTTGCTACTCTGCAGTTCCCAAGATGACCCTCAGAAATTTGAACTATGTCATATGGCAGAACTTAAAAAAAAAAAGTAAAGAACACTGGCATTCAGAACTGGCAACTACAACTTCATTACTTGTTCACTCTCAGGAGCAAGCAAGAAAACATATTTTTTCCAGGACATTTTAATGAAAGCAATATTAAATATAGTCATATATTATAATAAGAGCACAGATGCTCTATGCTCAACACTGGATCTTTCCATTGCACTGCTTGTTTAAAAACACCAACAATAATGAAATCAAGATGTGACAGGCACATGCCTAAGAACCTTCGCAAATATTAGCTCATGTGGTTTTTGTGCCAAACAGTTGAGGTGGGCATTTTTATTCCCATTTTATAGATAAGGACACTGTGGCTCCAAGGAATTAAATACCATGCCCCAGGCAACATGGCCACGAGGTGGCAGCCCCTATGTGCACAATCCGGGTTCTTGCCCACGAGTCTAGAGCTCCTTCTATTATGTCATTGAATAGGTTGGTTTTCTTTATGGCAAGAAACAGAAATCAAACACGATGATGAAAAGAAGAGAAGGGATAGTGGCTAATGCACAGAACTCCCAGAAAGGCTGGAGAGCTACATTTGGGACACAGAGACAAAAAGACTCTCAAAATGACATCATCAGAACAAGTAGACAGAGAAGATACTACTGTCACTGCTGAATACAAGCAGGAAGGAGCACAGGACACTCTCATGATGCAGCATCACTGCTGTCCTAGGAATTCAATCTTTCTGCAGCCACTGCCCCTACCAGGAAGACATCCTGAGGATATGCCTCTCCTGTCACTCTAGGATAGTTGTCCCCGGAGTCTATATTATGTGCATGCACTCCAGCTGCAAGATAGCCAAAAAGGGTGTCAGGGAAGAGAACCCAAAACTGGCATTTTCAGCTTTCCCAGTCAGAGGTAGGTAGTGCCTGCAACAAAGCTCATAAAATGAGCAAGAACCTAAGACATGGAAGGGAGGTTAAGATATTGAGTGGCCAAAGCAGATGACACATGTTCCCTGAAATACCACTTTGCTCCACATTGAGGTACATTTTTCTTCCTCATATTTTTTTTCTTCCCCAAATACAAGCATCCTTATCTAATCTAAAAGCATGACTTCTCTCCTCCAATAGTGGACAATCCAAAGACCTTTTAGTTAATGCATCCAGCTCCAACTCCACAATCTCCTTTAGTACTGTCATTATTCAATACTCTCAAATCTACGGACTAAACTATAAAGTTAATAATCACTAGCATACAAAATATAAGACATAGGTATAGAAATATATATAAATATGAATGATCATAGGGAGAAGGGGAGAAAAAAGAAATTTTAAAATACATAAACATACATGAGGCATCATAGCAGGTACAAAACCATGGGAAGATGCCACAGTTGTATGAAAATGGACATGATGCTACCACTGGTACTTTGGGCTTCCCTCCTCCACACCTCCTTCCAGGTTCAGTTTTATCCTGTGCCACAGCTGACCAGGTTTCTTTACCCAGTGTGAGGACCTAAACCTTTGTTCATGGAGATTCAAGATACTGATCTAGTCTTTTATTAAGTTTTATCACTACAGCAGTATAAGAATCTACCCGAAAGCATCCCCTGGGTTCCCAACTCCTCATGCTGTTATCATATTAGCAATAACCTTACTGACAGGAACAATCTCCCATGCCAACACTGAAAACCCTTTTTCACATATCTGTCAAATGGCATGAGAAGTCTGAAATGCCTGGGTGATTGAATCAGCCTGAGTTCAGAGAATTAACTGCTGTTCCCCTGATGGAAGCCATCTTTCTTTAGGTACTAAGCCTCTAAAGTGGCAGATACCAGAGTTTCTGAGATGAGAAATGTTCCAGATATACATTAAGTCCTCACTTAATGTTGTTGATGAGTTCTTGGACTTCAGTGAAACAATGCATAACAAAACCAGTTTTACTGTTGGCTAATTGATATAAATAAGAGTTAAGTTCCTCTGGCATCTCATCAATGTTTTAACAAAAGGTTGGAGGCTGAAACAAACTTATCTGAGGACCTGCTATAGTTGATTGGCATTCACCATTCCAACCAATTCTTCATTTCAGGAATTGCAGAATTGTGGCTACAGGGGGTTTTCTAGAACTTTAATGGTCCTAAAATGACTCCTAATTCTCACTCCTCCAGCCTTCCAATGTTTCCATAAGTACCTAATTCCCTATATGAAAGCCCTTTCTGCCTAAAATACCTGAAGTGATTTTTGTTTGCTGCACTGAACCCTGAGTGATACAAGAAGTAAAACATTTGAGTTGGTCATTAGCTGTACCGATGAGACATACCATTCCCTTTTCGTGCCCATTGGTTCCCAAACTTATATATTCTCACATATATAAGACTCAGGGATTTTGGACTTCTGACCAAGATGGAGGTGTGGGTGGAAACACTGTGCCTCCTCACACAACCAAGTTTAAGGACAACAAAGATTTAGAAACAAAAACACAATCAGAACAGACAGAAAATTGAACTGTATGGAAGTCCAACAATGAACCATTCATCCAGACCAATAAAAGGGGTGGAGAGGGGTCACAGCAGGAAAAAGCAGTGGTTGGCAGACCCAGGGTCAGGGAGGAAACCAGCAGACTCAGTGAGGCATGCAAGGTGGCTGGCTGACCATGGACACACATTTGCACGCAGATAAACCAGGCAAGAAACGGGCAGTGAGATAGACCACGCAACCCAGGACCCCAGTGACAGGAAATAAAACCTAAAAGCACTGACTGAAAAAACTTGTTGGGATTGAAGTGCCGGGAGAAACTCCCAGCCTAACAGGAGAGTTCATTGGAGAGACTGAAAGGGTCCTAGAATGTACACAAGCCCACCCACACAGGAACAAGTACCAGAAGGGCTCAATTTGCTTGTGGGAAGCAGCAGAGAGGACTGAAATCGGAGAGAGAGTGAAGTAAGCACCATTGTTCCCTCTCTGACCCCACCCCCACAGACAGCATCACAACCCAGCAACTGGGTTGCCCCGCCCTGGTGAACACCTATGGCTCTGCCCTTCAGTATGTAACAGGTGCGACCAGACCAAAAAATTGTGGCTCAAATAAAAGAACAAATCAAAGCCCCAAAGTCAATACTTTTAAGCGACCAAGAGATGGCCAACCTATCAGATGCACAGTTCAAAACACTGGTGATCAGGACGCTCACAGAACTGGTTGATTTTTGTCACAAATTAGAAAAAATGAAGGCTACACTAAGTGAAATGAAGGAAAATGCACAGGAAATCAATAGTGATGGAAAGAAAACTGGGACTCAAATCAATGGAGTGGACGAGAAGGAAGAAAGAAACAACCAAGCAGAAAAGAATGAAGAAACAAGAATTCAAAAAA
>PVKM010003014.1:0-60493 GCA_004027735.1 Carollia perspicillata
AATGTGGGACTGCCTGTTTTACCAGCCGCCACCACTTCTCACTGCTGCCACCACACTGACTCCACACTGCTTCCTCTCTACCCTGGCTCCCTGCCTTCACCATTCCTACTCATCTGAATATTTCTTCTTTAAGAAAGTCCTTAGTTGTCAGACTTCCGTACAGTTCAATTTTCTGGCAGTCCTGGTTGTTTTCTGTTTTGAAGTTAGTTGTGCTCCTTCTCATGGCTTTGTGAGGAGGTGAATTGTGTCTACCTATGCTTCCATCTTGGCCAGAAGTTGCTACATATAATCTTTTGCAGTTTGTGGATTATTTAATTACATGGTAGACTGTCTTGTATGTAGAATACTTGTCAGAACCTTGTAACAGGAAATGCCTACTTGTCCAAATGTAGCATTTTCAGTGCCCTATGAATTGAAATATAAGCCCTTAAAGTTACTGACATAATATTTGTCAAGTGAATAAACTGAGCATTATCTAGGTGCTCTGTCCAGAAAATATGTAGCTCAACTGATATCATGCTTCAAAAGATCATATCAGCATCCACCTAGAGTTTTACAGATTCATAAATTCTCCAGGTTCAAGAGGATGAATGACCTTGAGAGGCTAGACATTTCCGAATCCATTGCAATGAAGTTCAGGACTTCTGCTAAGAGTTCTTAGGACCTGACATCAAACGTGCTTGAGTACTCACCTTTGGGACAAGATTATTAAATTGGTTTTGAAAATTAGAAAAATAATCAGATAAATGTAGATTAGTAGCAGTCTACCTATTCTTTTGTGTTGTTTCATTTTGTTGAGGTAGGTGTAGTTTTTTTGACCTCAACAAACTTTCTTATGTCTTATTATATACATGTCAGAAAAAATTTGCCAGACTCTGCAACTGTTTATCTTTCTCTCGGGCTGTATTGCAGATGTCCTAATTCCCTAGGAGAATATATAATCTTTTCCTTTCTTGTTGTCAATCTCATGTCTAAAAGATGCAATGCTGGGAATTCCATGAATTTCCCTTAGCTGAAGCAATGTATTGCACTATTCAGAATACTATCCCTTTGCACACTTTACCAGGAACATTACTATTTGCAACTCTAAGTATACTAGATTCATTAATGAAAGAACATTTCTAAAGTCAATAGAAGCATACTTAAAATAGAATAAGAAAAACTGCTTAAATATTTGACAGTGTGGAAAACTTTATTGTAGATAAAGTAATATATTAATTTAAAATTTTTACTTTAAGTGTTTATAATTTTAGAAGCCAAAATTGATTTGATTGACTAGTTATACTTTTCACAATGAATACCTTAGGGACTTGTATTCTTTTATTACTTATTAAATTTTATTACAGTGGCCTTATAATACAATTTAATATCAGGTATTGTGATCCCTCATACTTTGCTCTTCTTTTTCAAAAGTGCAGCATCTATTCAGGGTCGTTTATAGTTCCATATAAATTTTTGAAGTGTTTGCTCTATGTCTATGAAATAAGCCATTGGTACTTTAACAGGTATTGCATTGAATCTGTACATTGCTTTGGGTAGTATGGACATTTTGATGATGTTAATTCTTCCAATCCATGAAGAAGATATATGTTTCCATTTGTTTGTGTCTTCCTTGATTACTTTCTTCAGTGTTGTGTAATTTTCTGCATACAGGTCTTTTACCTCTTTGGTTAGGTATATTCCTAGGTATTTTATTTTTCTTTTTGCTATATCAAATCCAAAAGAACCTCTGCTCCCCAATGTTCATAGCAGCACTGTTTACAATAGCCAAGTGCTGGAAGCAACCTAGGTGCCCATCAGTAAATGAATGGATCAAAAAACTATGGTACATTTACACAATGGAATTCTATGTGGCAGAAAGAAAGAAGGAGCTCCTACCCTTTGAGACAGCATGGATGGAACTGGAAAGCATTATGCTAAGTGAAATAGGCCAGATGGTGAAAGACAAATACCATATGATCTCACCTTTAACAGGAACCTAAACAACAAAACAAACAAGCAAGCAAAATATAACCAAAGACTTTGAAATAGAAAACAGGCTGAAAGTAACCAGAGGGGAGAGGGGAGGGAATTTCAGGAAAAAAGGGGAAGGGGTCACAGGAACAAATATAAAGGACACATAGACCAAAACTAAGGGGGATAAAAATGGTAAGGAGGTGGGGAGCACTGGGGGTGTGGACTGGGATGGGAGTAAAATACAGAAAACTGTACTTGAACAGCAATTAAAATTTAAAAATTTAAAAAAAAAGAAATTTTATTTTTACAGTATGATAGCTCTCACACCCTTGTTTTCCAGAGTTACAATTTCCTCTTTTTTTTTATCAGCAAATTTGCCCTCTCCTCAGCCTTAAATTTCACTCTTTCCAATATGGTGTCTATCTGTCTAATCACATAATAGTACAAAGTCCTGTGAAAGTACCTTTCAACTCTGTGTCTGAAAGGATTTGTCAGTTGATTTATTCTTATCCTTTTGTGCTAGAGATAGGATAAATTATATGAAGAACTGAGTTGAAATACAGTTTATGGCTAACTATGGTTTCACATGAAATTTGTATGAAGATCTCCCTTCTTTAATGCTGGCAGTTATTGTGTATAAATTGCACTGTGACCTGGTCTTGGGCTCATTATACTTGCCCTTAAAAATATCCAAAGGCATATGATTAATATCTATTGCTTTTATACCCCACCATTTGAAGGCTCTCTGGAATAAAATGGAAATGACTTTGCAAAATGCCCCAGTGATTGGAATTTAAGGACTAACTTTCAAGGACTACCTTCTAAATAAAGTTAGAAGCTCCCCAACTTCCATAATAACATCATAAATTTAAATGGCACTCTTTTTCCCCAAAAAAGAGCTCAAGGAGTCTTTGTAAAGATTATTGAGGTAAATTTTTCAGCAAACTTGAAATTATTGAGATGATTATTGAGATTAATTTATTCCATTCTATGGTTTTGAATTATTATTTCTAATTTGCAGATAGGAAAGATTGTTGTAACCTGTATGTTTTCATGAAGTCCTCCTCAGAGATTTAGGAATATTTGAGGAATAATCATACAATAGAGACTCCACAGTTTAGTTTCCTGAGGTCTTGCCTTCTCTATCTACTCCTGATTTCTTTTTGAATAGTTGAGTAGATCCCATAACAAAAACGTCATAAAAATACTGCCCTGGCTGGTGTGGTGCACTGGATTGAGCACCAGCCTGTGAACCAAAGGGTTTTATTTTCAGTCAGGATACATGTCTGGGTTGCTAGCCAAGTAAGTCCAACAGTAGAGGGTGTATGACAGACAATCACATTGATGTTTCTCACCCTCTCTTTCTCCTTCCCTTCTCCTCTCTCTAAAAATAAATAAAATATTAAAAAACCACAAAGATATTATAAAAACAGAATGTTTCTACTATAATGCAACTTCTTTTAATGCAATGCGTTATTCAACCTTATTCAACAAAATAAAACATAATATGGATTTTTTGTGAAACTAATATCTGTGCAAATAATACTTTTAGAAAGAATGCAAAATTAATTATTCATAAACTCAAGTTTGTTTAAAAAATAAATAACAACAAACAGAAAAAGAAACTAAAACCTTGAAGACTGGTGTTAGAGCCTAGGTTTAAGAAACTAAAAGACACCTTATTTAATTGATAAAGAATTTATCTTCACCCAGCATTTAATGGACAGATATGTTGTTTTCCAAGCAGTGATGTTATAGACATTAGTCACATAGTCACAGGGAGAGAAAAGAAACATAAAAGGACTTAAATGTCATAAACATAGAGCTTGTGATGTCTGTCATCTACAGTGGAATTTGCAAAGATTCTCTCAGGTGCATTGACATATTTTTTATCATAGCAACATTGACATAGTTTTATAATAGAGACACTGACATATATTTATCATAGCAACATTGACATATTTTTAAACACCTTTGACAAACATGGTAAGTTAGTTATTGTGGTGAAAAGCACAGAACAATGCTACCACATTCCTATGATCCTTTACAAATAATTTGATGATGAAAAAAGAGCAATTGTAGGTGGAGGGAAGTAAGCTTAGACTGTAGGGATGTAGCAGAAGCTACCCATTATGGTTTCTAACTTTCCTTTTTTAAAAGACTTTATTTATTTATTTATTTTAGAGACGGGAATGGAGGGAGAAAGAGTGGGAGAGAAACATCAATGTATGGTTGCCTCCTACTGAGGTCCTGGCCTGCAACCCAAACATGTGCCCTAGACCAGGAATTGAGCTGCCAACCCTTTGATTTGCAGGCTGGTACTCAATCCACTGAGCCACACCAGCTAGAGCTGGCTTCTAACTTTCAAGACAGTAAATTAAAAAAAGTAATAATGAATTATCTAGGGAATACATAATATACTTGTATTTTCTAATATATTTGTTTTAGTATTAAAGTTCTAATTTATTAATTTCAATCTGAGGCTTTTTACTCTTATAAGTGAAATTACTTTCAGTTTTTTTCTACCTAACAAAGAGATATAGCATTCAAGTAATAAACACCATAATCACAATGAGGTTCATGTACAAACACATGCTCATGGAGTTGAAATATTTATTTTCTGCAACTTGCCAAACATAATGATGCATGGTATCTGAAACACAAATAATTTAAGACACACATCAAATAATTTTATTTAATTAAACCAACTTCAAAAACATATACTTGAACTCTAAGGTTTCAGAAAAAGATGTAAACATTTTAAACATGCACTTTTGTACACATATATACATATACACATGTGCAAACACAGAGGAAAACTTCAAAACTACAATAAAAATAGAGACAAAGTAAATTAACCCAGAAATTGAAAGGCATCTATTACTTAAATTTCGCATGAGCCGGACTTTGGTCTGTTTTTTGCTCTATGCTCAAAATTTTTATCAGGCACATATTTAATATATATTTGGTAAATGAATAAATAAGGTAGAGAGCAGAAATAACAAATTTCTATGCGTTGACATACTGCCTGTAATAGACTAAGTACTACATATTGTCCATATTACTCTTGTTTTCAGAATAATTAGAAAATACTAGTATTTCATGTAGAAATAAGTAATCTATAGGAATTATAATAACTCAGAAAACAAAACTCTGAAATTTCCATTATATGCAGTTTAGAAAGCCTTGAAATGGTTTCATTTAAATATACCAGCTATAACAATCTTAACTATTTGCAAAACAAGAATAAACAAAATACTACAATTTTAATGAAATAAGAATGTTTATTAAATTTCTATTGTTTTTAAACAAATGGGCAAGCAAAAAAGTCTTATTTTTCATTTTTTCCAATATCCTCAATATTCACATGATTTCCTATATTATTGATGAACATCACTGGACTGTTTTTAGATTGATAATATATCATAGATGCAATATGAAGATCATGTTTTGCCAAATAGAGATTAACTCTGCAGCCATATACTTGTAACTGTAAAACAGTTCCTTGAATATTTGTATTTTAAAAATTCATATTTGCACACATTTATTAAAGCAAATATCTCAATTTGTGTAATCAACTTTCCCTGATTCAAGATCCCCTATATTGACTAAATCAATGGCCTATAATGTTGTTGCACTTTTTCACTGTGCCTCCAGGCTTAGCTTTGAGACAAGATTTGGAAAATAAATATTAATTTACTATACTTAGAAAAAGCTTGAGAGAGTACTTGCATGTTCCTACTTGCCCTCTTCTGCCATCATGTTGAGAACACACTCAAGCTATTCTGCTGGAGGATATCCAGTCAAGTTCCCCCAGTTTCCTCGGACAAAGACAGCATAGGTCCACTGACACCAGACAGGTGGACAATCCCAGCCAAGATTAGAACCTTGCCAACCACTCCAGCGAATTAAACAATTTATTGTTTACATCACTGCAGTCTTAGGAGCACTTGTTTTTGTTGTTTTTGTCATTGTTATGTCACTCTAAAATGTCAGTGTATAATGGATATCACGGTAACAATACACACACAAAGTTATGGTGTTTATTTTGTTTGTGCGCTTCTTCCTTCTTTCAGAAAGTTGCTAACCTTATACTATTAAATCATGAGTACAGCATTAAAGAACTTGGCAGTAATTAATTCAAGCTTCAAACATTTCTATTAAAATATCTGAAAAGACCACACCAGCAGAGAAAATTGGTAGTGTCCTTTCCCTGTCCTCATGGTGAACCCACATTTGACCTCATCAGCTATTCTATTGATACCTCAGATACATTCTCTGAAGAGTTTTCCCTATGGATTTCTCTCTAGTTTGTTCTATAAGAGCTGTTAGGAATTCATTAGGAAGGAATAGAAAAAAGCTGCCTATTTTCATTTGTGGTGCATGAGTTTATCCTGGTAATTCCTGACCCCTTAAACATTGAATTCATTTAAAAACTAAAAAGAATAAATAAAAACCCTCATCCTTTTCAAGGTTATGCAATGTAAAAAGGTATGTTGTAAAAAAGTATTTTGGAGGAGTACACTAAGTTTCTATAATTTCTCATAAAATTATTTCTGATTTTCATGATTAATACTATTTTCTAACTTTCAAATTTTGACAACATGTGTTTATTTTTTCCTCAAAGAATCAGGTTCAATGCAATGGCCTAGTAGTGTAGTATAATTAAATTCTGAAGAATTTAAATGAATTTATTACAAATTATGAATTTACAAATTCACTAGGATGCATATGTGTTTTGTATGTAATGGAACATTGTAGGTTGAAACACTTCCAAATATGGCCACACTAGAATCCCTTGAATTTGTCAATGCCATCTATATGGCATGAAAGGGACTTTGCAAATGTGACTAAGTAAAAGATGTTGAAATGGGGAGATTATCCATTACCCTGGTGAATCTGTTGTAATCATGGGAGTCCATATGGGAAAAATAAAAAAGGATCAGAGTTAGAGGCGATGGGAATGTAATAGAAACAGGGATTAGACGGATGTACTTTGAAGATGGAAGAAAGACCCACAAGACAAGAACTATAGACCACCATAGGTGCTGGAAAAAGCAAGGGACTAACTCCTCTCGTCGGAAATCCCAGAGAAAACAGTTTTGTTGACACTTGGATTTTGCCCCAGTGAAATATGTTTGATACTTCTGACTTCCAGCCTAGAAGGTGAGTATTGGTGTGATGTTTTAATACATTTGTAATAATTCATGATAATTTAATTTGCTAAAACACTAGTAAGAAACTAATCCATGGGAGTATTGAGTTTATAATTCTGTCACCTTCTGTTTTAAGATAGTGTTTAATTGTGTTTGTTTATTGTTCCCTCAGGCTTTGGTTGCATCTGCCTCTAACATTCCCACGTTGAGGTCACAAATGACTGGACTTGAAACCCACTCCTTTTTGTCCTTATGTTTATAAACTCAATATAATTCAACATCTCCCCATATGGCAGAATCATGAAGTCATAAAAATTGAGTCTGATCTAAACATGTTTCTCCAAGAAATAGAGTGAGAGACTTATTTTAGGCTCCCTGGGAATAACCTTATGGCTTAAGTTTATTGCCCTATTATTCAGAATTTTGTTTCAATTAGTTTATGTGCAGGCACATATGTTTACATTTGCCACCAATTTGCTGTGAATTCTACAAACTTTTCTACAAACTGTATGAAGCAACATTTTCTATTGTCTTTACTATACTTTAATTTTTCTTTAAACCATTCCTCTTGATCTTCTTATGTTGTTTTTTAACAAAGAAGCCTATCTTCTCACCCTTTTCTTTACTAACCCATAGTAAAAATTTTTCTGATTGTACTAACAGACATTTCACTTTCTACATTTTGATGGAGGCAAAAGCTGATGAAATAAAATATTTCACATGTTTTTAACTTCACTAATTGCTTTTTTTCCAGCAGAGCAAATTTCAACATAACTGTGTATTAGGCAAAATGTGTGTCCTTATGCATTTATGGTTTTCTAATCAGTAAGACTATTTATTGTTTTTCATCCAAATACCTAGGTCTCTCTTCTTTAATACCTATCCTTAACTTTACTCTAAAACTCTCCTTATGTTTGTATAAACTTTTCCATAACATATTAGTTGATCTCTGTGCTGTTGACAGAAAACAAAGGGGAATTTCCAGGGAGTCACTGCAATTTAAGAGAAAAATTTTTATAAGTTTATTTTAAATTAAAATAACAAAACTTTATAGCTAAACATGTGATAAAGAGGTTATTTCAGATAATTCTGTCTGTCTGAAACCTTAACTTTGCCAAAAATTCACATAACTGAACTTGTTCCTTCTTTGCTAACCTAAAATAATTTGGTTCCATGGGGATCTTTCAGAATTAGCTGCATGTATATAGTGAAAAAAGATTATCATTATGCATAATGATTAATTCAAACCCACTGCATGAAAATACCCTCAGGCAAAAACAAAACATTGTCCTTTATCTTGCATGTAATACTAAGCGTGCATGAAGCAGTGGCCTATTTATACACTTACTTTGTATAAGTGTGTATGTGTGTGTGTGTGTGTGTGTGTATACCATCTCAAGGGAAAGTATATATATATATGTGTGTGTATACATATATATGTGTACTACATATGTGTGGGTATGTATTACATACATATATATTGCTTTGTTCATTGGCCAATTCAGTGAATGCAGAAAAATTTACCAGGATTTTTCTAAAATGCACATTAATGAATCACAAACAAATATTCCAGTACACAAAGTGCTAGTACTGGCACTCTGCATTTTTGTAGTGTTTTATAATTTCTAACACGGCGCAATGCACCTTTGGCTACTGAGAGTGCCAATATCACCAAGTTTGTGCTGATGAAATAGAGAAACTCTCCTTCACATATTCTAGTTCTTACATAAAGATACTGTGACTCACAAGCTGTCTTTCTGCAGCATTTCATTTCCTGACATTAGTTCCTTACTCTTCAATGCCAGTCAAATGATATAGATGGTGATATCAGCAAAGCAGCAGTTTTTACAAGCATTATAATTGTAACTTTTTAGGATAAGAAGTGTTGATGTTCTGAATGAAAGAAAAACTTCTATGGTTGAAAGTCAATAGTCAAGTTGTAATGACAACTTGCATTTGAATATTTACCCAAAATATGTATTTGTGCCATCTATATTCATATATATGTATATATGAATATGGATCCATGGCATGTCTTGTCTCACCACAAAATATTAGCCTGAAATCTAAGCATTTATGTTTTATATAAATTATATGCAGGGTTGACATTTTATGAAGCTTGGAATTTTCTTTTTTAAGTACTGACAGCTCAACAGTCTGGTTATCAATTCCTCTAGGCCTCTGTTTGGCTTAAACAAGTGCAATCTGCTAAGAGTTTGTTTCCAGTTTTATGGTTTAGTGCAAAGGTCCTTAAAACAAGGATAGCTTTTCATAAGCAAAGAAGAAAGCAGAAATTATAGACATAGCAAGGATCTAGTTCTTGTTTTAACCGTTTCCATTGTCAGTTTTTCTGTTATTGCAATTGCTAAAGAAATATCAAGTTGGTTCAAAAAAGATGGGGAGAAAAGATTTATGAGTAAAAATATAATCCAGAGACCATGTACCCAATCCCTCTTCTGCTCTCTTTTGATCACTTTTCCTGAAAGATGTAATCTTATTAATCAGAGAGTTCTACCTGATGAATGGGAGATAAAGTGAAAATGGGGTGTGATGGTGGTCATACAAATCTATGCATACATTAAAATCCATAACACCATAAAGAGATCAATGATAAGGGTGAGGTAGAGAAGTATGTTATTGTGTGGAGTTCACTGACAATGAAACTTGGAATTATATATTCCTTGTTGCAGAAAAATGTTTCTGAATTTAGAAATACATTATTCTTTTGTCATAGTAAATAATTTTGAAATGAATACATGTGTCTTTTGATGCAATAATGATATAATAATATAAATTAAAATATTATAGACTTTATGATCTTATGGCCTTACCCTTTATAAGTAAGCTACTTACCTCTTGAGATGTAATCATGCAGCCTTAGATAATAAATTGTATACATTTTCTCATATAATAAATTCCTGCTTACAATTACTTCCCATTACTCACACAAATTTGTATATTTTAGTGTGCTTAGAGTTTACTTCATACATATAGAATATTCTCAATAGATTATTACTTATAAAATATGTTTAAATTACAGACTATACATAATATACCCATTGAGTAAATTGTGTTTGTTTAAATTGAAATAAACCAGCAGTATAAAAAACTTATACTATCTTTAAGGGTATCTTTTAAGTATATACTGTTAAACCTACGTAACATGCAAAATATCTGACATAGAAAATAAAATACCTTTTTAAGACTTTCAGTTTCTAATGCTACATAATAAATGCTGGCCTAAAAATTAACACTTACATATTTCTTTTTCATAGAGCTTAAAAGAAATTTTCATTCATTGTACTTAACATGTGTCGAGTAGTTTAACTCTTTGAATATTTCCCTCATAATCCTAAAAACATAGGACAAAGAAGCAATTTCATTTCATAGTTTAGAGCACCATTTGGACACCAATAACTTAGGTTGAAGTCCTGACACTGCCACTTACTGCCGGGATGACCTCATAAATGTAGCTAAAAACATAACCTGAGCCAAAGTTGATTATAAGAAAAATATTAAATAATTTGATATTACTACGCACTATTTTCTTTGTAACATTTTCATTCTGCTTTACTTTTATATACTTTCAATATTTTTTAAAAATTTACACCTTATATTATCCCACTCTCTTATGTTGCTGAGATGTGCTGTTTCAGCTGCTTGTTAATTATTCTCAAATCTCAGATAGGACCAATTGAGGTTGTCATGTGTCACCACTGGCTGGCTAGGAGCTGCCTAATTAGAGCACTTAAAATACCATTGCTCAGAAACCATTTTCATAAATGTAAACAGCAGCACCTTAGTCTAGCTCTGTTAATGAACAAGGCTGAATTATCTCTTACATTAGCTGACCACGAATGAAGCTTACTGACCCATTCTAGTGAGGGTTCTGTATGCATTATTTAAAACAAAGAGCAGATGAGACATAACAGCATTCACAGGACTAAATGACAGTTTAAATTCTTGATGAATTCAATTGTTATTAATGTAGGTGTGGATCTAAATTGACTTCTTGGACATAACTAGATGATACATGAGTTAGGAAAAGGCCATTGGTTTTGTTTTATCACTTTTAAAATAACATGTATAGAATTTCTATATCTATGTCTTTCTTTCCTTTCACCCCTCTACATATATTAAATCTTCGGGGATCACTTATACACATTTAGAAGAGACACAGCTTCCCAATTAGAGCAGAGCTCTGAAGTGGAGAACAGATTACTATTACAATTTTTTCTCTACAATGCAATGCAGAATAAATGATGAAAAACAATTTATAGACATTTAATTAGCTCACATAACTTTTACCAAAATACTATTGGTCCAATTACTCTATTCTTTGTATTGTTATTCATGCTTATAGATTTTTTAAATTGTACTTGTTTCTCATTTTCTTCTAAAATGCTTTAAAATCAAGTGTTCTATTTCTGTGTCCTAAGATTTAACAATGAAATGATATTTTGTAGATAAACTTATACTGGTTCTCTTCCAAAATGATAAAACAATCTAGTAATACTTTTCATAATACTATTTTAAAGCTATATATTTAGTTTAATGAACTATTTTTATTCTTAAATTATATCTATGTTTTTATTGCTGTAGTAAATGTGACATGAGATAGGATACATTTTTTTGTACAATTTTTTTTTACGAATAAACAAAAAAACCAAAAAAACAAAAAAGCCCAGTAATTACACTAGTAAGTTACCTTATTTTTTAAATTTGTAAGTGATACCTCACTGTTCTAGATGAAGTAGAAAATTATAAAGCCTTCAGCATGTAGTAAGTGTTTTCAGTTGGTGTGCTAAAATTCACTTGTGTTTCAAAACCTTTCTGAAGTGGTCAACAGATTTTGACTATTCTAGTTCTATTTGACAAATGGCAGATTAAACTGAAGAAGACAAGATATGCATTTGTAGTCATATCGTATGTTCCAAGTATGAGCCTACTGGTGCATATTCACCTCACTGGCTACAAACAAGTCTCTTTAGGATGTAAAAATATTGCCTCATGAACATTTAGGGGAGTGTGTGATCAAGGCAGTAAACCATTTAATTCAATAGTGACTTGGTACTGAAGTGACTAAAGAAAGTGTGCTATCTGCCCCATAACTTCTAGCTGTAAAAACCAGCACAAATTGTGGCAGAATGAGATGAGGGTTTCTGAAGACCCCGGCATTCCTCTTAAAGGCCCCATGCACAGACTTACTCAAAATCACTCCCTCTGATTTCCAGCACTAGGACAGCATCTTGAAAGGTACAAGGGGCATAATGGTTAGAAGTAAACTGTTTGACATCAGGGCAAATGTTGGAGAGGCAGCTTTCTTCTGGACTGAAGTGCTGGTAGAGGCCATTATTCCTTTGTTGAGCCCTGACCCTTCTTTTCCATTTCCCCCACAGAGACAGCAGGCAGGCACCATATCTGAGTCTCTATCAACCTACGTATCACAGCTCACCCACCCTGGTGGTTCCCTGAGATCCCACCCTACCCAAATTGCAAACCCACTCAAACTGATTGCAGTGGTTTTCCATAGGCATGGCTTGTGCTGATTCATGCTTCAGATTTTCCTAAAATCCCTCAAGCAGGAAGCATCTGCCCTTGACATGCCTTGTACATGTTGCTAAGTGGCCCCAGGCCCAGCACTAGCAGCATCTATCCCTGGTTTACAGCTTGGCCTCTCCTGAGCATCTCAAAGCCTGGCACAACAGCACGAGTAGCAGCCATCTGAAGATAACTTTGTAGCTTAGGCCAGGTGACATTGGGAAGAACAGAGATGGCAACTGACCTAAGTCTGCACCTCCTGGGAGTCCCCAGAGCCAGCAAACCCCATAAATAATGTTAGATTACATTGAAACACCACCCAGTCACCTTCACAAAAGACACACTTAAGAAGTGGAATCAGCATGCATGAGACCCCACTGAAGTTAAGTACTACTCCTTCAGATGGGCCTCTGCACAGCTTTCTCCATGGTGGTTCCAGCCAGTCCTTACAGTCATCTAACAGATCTAGAGTCAAAACATTGGTTATAAGGATGATAAATGAATTTAAGGGGGAAGTAGATGAACTTAGAACTTTATCGGCATAAAAAAGAACATGGAAACTATAAATAAGAATCAGTCAGAAATGAAGGATACACTGAAAGGAAGAATAATTTATAGGAAATCAATAGTACAGTAGATGAGGCCAAGAATCAAAGCAAAAATTTAGAATATAAGGAAAAAATAAATACCCAATCAAAACAGTTTCTGAGGCAACTTCAAGAGTGCCGACATTCACATCATGAGGTTGCTAGAAGGAGAAGAGAGAAAGAAATTATAAAGCATATTAAAAATAATGACAGAAAACTTCCCTAACCTGAAGAAGGAACTATACATACAAGTCCAGAAAGCACAGAGAATCCCTTTGGGTCCCTAAGATGGACTCAAAGATGCCCATGCCAAGACACATAGTAATTAAAATGCAAAAGTGTAAAGATGGAGAGAGAATATTATAAGCAACAAGAGAAAAGCAGTTAGTTACCTACAAGGGAGTCCTGTAAGACTGTCAACTGATTTTTCAATAGAAACTTTACAGGTCAGAAGGGATTGTCAAGAAATATTCAAAGAAATGAAAAGTAAGGACCTACAACCAAGATTAATCTACCCAGCACAGCTATCATTTAGAATGGAAGAATAGAGAAACATCATCCCAGACAAGAAAAAGCTAAAGAAATTCATCACCACCAAGCCAGAATTATGTGAAATGCTAAAGGATCTTCTTCAAGAAGAAGTAAAAAAGATAAAAAATACAAACAATATAATGTCAATAATAAAGGTAAGGAATGGGAGAAAAACCAGGAACCACTGAAACAGAATAAAATATAAAAATATAAAAAGCAGAATCTGGCTGCTTTAATTTCCATTCTTCTGTTACTCTCTTTTAGCACACACAGAGTTTCACATGCACATAGAAAATTAAAAGTACATATGTGTAACTGCATAAAGAGCCTCTAAATTTTGAGACAAGAAAGAGTTGGATTGAAATGGGAAAAGACCCTGGTACAAATCATTGTGAAAGAGACATACATTTCCTAACCCAATCTTGTGATTAAAATCCACAAGGATATTATATCACTTTCAAGGAATCTTGTAGCCTCAGGGGCAGAAGAGACTTTTACAGTAATTTCTTTGTGGAATTCTTGTCAATGGCTGCCACCCAGGCCTTCTGAACACCACAGTTGTATGTGAACAGTAGAGTAAGTGTGGCCAGGTGTCATATAACTGTGTCTCAGTTGCAATTCACCACTCTAAGTAAGAACTACTGAGTTTCTGGTAGTCTCTTAAGGAGAAGAGAGAGTGACTGTATTTTCACTCTCATGTTAACGATGGGCAGCACCCAGAATAACTGGGCAGATGGTGGCAGAATTGAGAGGTGTGATGGTGGTGTAACTGGGCTGCCAAGAGTTGCAGAATGGAAGGTACAATTGATGATAAGATGAGAATAAGAGCATCACAGTGCTTGACTGCACAGTGAGGTGAGAAAATAAGAAGTTGATATGTGTTCATATCAACCATGTGTTCATTTCATGTGAGGTAATTATAGAAAATTGCAGACTTTCCAAAGACCAGATACATCTGCCTGATCTTATAATGCCAACTCAGACAGAAGGACAAAGAGAAGAAAAAAAAACCTTAGAATTTCAAACGTTACATCGAGTGTTTTACATTAAGGGAAAGTCCTGTTGCTTATTTAATGGTGGTAACAAACACAATCATATTTAATTTTGAAATATAGAAGAGAAACATACACATGTTCTTTTAAAATCAAGGTATTTATGGAGAACTGCAATAAGGAAAAAAAGTCAGAAAAACAATATTCCTTAAAAAATAAAACCAATATTTTTATATTAAAAAATGCTGCTCAGCAATAAATCTGTAAGAATACAAGTTAATCAATAAAATATATTTAATGTAAATGAGTTATTAATTAAGTTACTCCTGTGTTGTTTAGCCTTAAATTATAAGCAAAACAATATTAATAGAGCCATTAGAAATCACAAAGAAGTAACATGATAGTTGTTATCAAATTATCCCATTGGAAATTAACTTGTATGCCATGCATAATACAGAAAAGATTTTAAATGAGTCTAGCAACAATTCTGTTGAGCTCAGTTCTCAATTTTTAGTTTCCCCTTTTAGTCAGTTTCTATAGGGATCACTGAATAAATTATTTATTTTCATAATTCATCTACTACTACCACATTATTTTCATTGTCATAGATCACACTGATAATTATTTGATTTGCAATAAGTACTATGTCTTTATTCTGCAATGTGATTACTGTTGTGTCATATGGGCAGAGGCCAGCTGCACAGCAGTATGTAAAACTCTAGAGATCTTACCTTTAAGAACTATGAGAATTGCCTCCAGAGTTTTGTTATCCATTGATAAAACCAGGACATACCAAAAGAAATTATTGCAATCCTAATATGGAGAGATTGAAGAACAAGGATGTGATGAATAAATTATCTTTTTTAAATATTTTATTTAATTACTTGTAGAGAGAGGGAAGGGAGGGAGAAAGAGAGGGAGAGATACATCAATTTGTGGTTGCCTCTTGTGTGTCCACCACCGGGGACCTGGCCTGCAACCTAGATATGTGCCCTTACTGGGAATTGAACCAGTGACCCTTTGGTTCACAGGCTGGTGTTCAATCCACTGAGTCACCTCAGCCAGGGCTGAATTATCTTTTTCATGATGTTTTTCATTATGTAAAAAAAAAAAGAATATATTTAGTTACATGAATATTATTTTCTTATTTGAGAGGCTAATGTGTAAATTCAAATGTATTATTTTCAGTGAGAGTGGTAGGTAAGATATAATAAGGCTCTTTCCATTATGGTTCAAGAGCTAACATGCTTTGTTTATCCAGAAAGCCAAAAGAAAGGTTATCCAGATTTTACTTCACGCAGTGGTTGCTTGAGTAGATGCTAAAGAAAGGTCATGCATACATATTAATAATATGGCTAAGTATAAACTCCAAGCTTTTGCAGTATTAAGTCATATATGCTTCTAACAAATTCTAAGATTGATTTTATATTTCTAGATAAATGGTACAGTAATCATCATCTTCTAAAAGAAGAGCCTATGGACCCCACCTGGGATGAACATAAATTCATCAAAGCCAGGGGAAAATACTTTGCTCAAAGTAGTACAAAAATGTCTGAAGTCTAGCCAAAGTTAAAGTTAGGGTTCTGTTTGGTTTTTTTTTCCTATCTTCCTAGAAGATTTAAGTTAGTATCAACAGTAAAAAGTATTTATTTATTTAAGCAGCACATCCTTATTAAATTCATGGGTGATATTTGTGCTAAAGGAGTACTTCTAATGATAAAAGAAAAGTGAACATATGAATATTTGGTAAGAACACAAAATCCAACACTTTCTTTGATACCATGATCATGTCAAAATAAACTTTCTAAAATGAAAGTTCTTAACCTATCCTAGATTAGGCAAACTATTATGAGAATATTTTATAACCCATTATATTGCTGTAACATATTGTCAGTTTGATGATGTTTGAAGGATCACTTAATTAGAAACCAAATTTTGCACCTTCTCATAGAATATTTGAATCACTTCATGGAGTCATCTTTCTGTAGATCCTAATCTATGTCACAAATCATTGATATTTTTTATCATAGTATTGCCTACTAGTGAGATATAAGTCATATTTTCTAATATTTTGGCTAATTTATTGCTATCATGAAATGTTGACTCACACACAGTTCTTACTAGTATCCATTTGAGAAACCTGATTTTATTATGTAGACATTTTATCTTTGCCAGATTTATCTTCTTGGACTTTACACTTTGATAATTTCCAGCAACTTTTTTCTCTTAATTTGAAGCCAAATGTTATGCCTTTTGCATACAGTTCTTGAACCATTCTATAAGCTTTTCTTTATTCTTATCAGAGATTCCATTATAAAAACATCAATGTGGTTTGTTTAGTACATAATATGTCAAAACATATCTCCCTCATAAAAATACAAATATAATTGTCTGCATTAATTAGAAATACCCAACATAGATGGTTTCTGGAAAAGCCTTATTAATGTTAACTCAGTTTCAAATACCAAGAATGTTCATTATTTGAAGTTTAGTTAGTTAAAATTACATAAAATATATAATTTTAGAATATGTTGAACTTCACTATTTATAATAACCAGTGATTCCTAGTAATAATATTAATTTTAGTTTTTATTGTTTAATTTAGATAGTTACCTCTTTATGTTCTCTTCTTGAACAAGATCCTCCTTTCTGATGATAGGACTTGGCCATGGTCATGAAAGATTTATAGGCTTTCAAAAAACCGTATGTCTTATTAACTCTTTACAAACAGAGCAGTCGTTCTTACAACTCTTCGGATCAGAGGAGTAAAAAAAAATAATGGCTCATATAAAGTCAACATAGCTCTACAAGAAAACTAACTATTTTTTACTTTTATGGTTTATATTTTATTTAAATTATGACAGAGCACCTTGGTCTGTTTGGGTTGCTATAAAAAATACCAAAGATTTAATAGCTCTAAAACAACAGAAACTTATTTTTTATAGTTCCAGAGGCTGTGACATTCAAGCTCAAGGCACTGGCAGATTTGTTGTCTAATGGAAACCCACTTTCCTAATTCATAGATGGTACGTTTTTACTGTACTCCACACAGCAGAAGGGGTGAGGGATCCATGACAGATCTGTTTATAACAGCACCAATCCCATTTATGAGGGCTCTTCCACTCCCATGACCTAAGCACCACTCAGAGGCCCAAACTTATAATATCACATTGGAGAGTAGGTTTCAACTTATGAATATTGGGAAGCTCAAATATTCAGACCATAGCATGGGGATTTATAAAAATGTTGATGAATTAGTATTCAAATTATTTGGTTCTAATTTATGAATTTGCATAATGCTAGTCATCATTGTCATCCCTTCCATTAAATCTGGACAAACTGTCAAAGTGGAAATTTTTACTTCAGGTAGCACTAAATATAGTACAGTAAGATTGCAAACCATTAGCATACAACATATGATTATTTAGCTGATAGACCATTGAAATTATGTCAACTATGGTGTCAAATATTAGGCTTTTCACCCAGAGGAAAAGGTACTGCAAGGAGAGTGTAAGGGATAAAAAGAGATTCTGTTTTCTACAACAGTGTTCATAATATGCCTGAAACCTTGACTTGCGTCATAACAGGATATTAAGGTAGAATAATCAATAGATTGAGATGACAATTTTAACTCTTATGGGTTTTGCTCATATTTTCCTGCCTATACTTGTGGAACTATTAGTCTATATTGTCTATGAAGTCAAGATCCAGTCCTCAAATTTATGCGGAAACAATTGATTTTGATATATTTGAAGGAGCAGGTTTACAACAAGTGGTTACTGTTTAATCAGTAATGAAGTTACTTTACACTTTTTTGAAAAGCTTATTTCTTGGCTAGATTATATATACATATATAAATGCATAAAATTTATATATATAAATTTTAATTTTTCTAATTCAATTATTTTTCACCTACTTAATGTTTTTCTTACAAGTTCTTTCATATTGCATCTTAACCAACTGACAAAATGTCCTTAAACTTGAAAGTCTATTTCCACTGTTGCCACTAAACACATTTTTTCTTTAACTAAAATATATATATTCCAATATAACATTAGGAAAAATTTCATGAATAACTTCTAAGCTATTTTTTAAGGATCTAGCTAGTCTTCCCTGTTTATCGAATTTTCTTCATCTGATGATAATGAATTAAGTGATAAATATAAAAAGTTTTAGGTAGTACACATTTAACAGAATTACATACTCAGTTGTGAATTTAATTCTATCTTTCTAATTTTAGGAAAGGTTTTGATGATAGAATGAATTTCATCCTGAGACCAAGATAAAATTATAAAAGCAGAGGGTCATTTTTAGGCTTACTTTTCTTCAAGAGAAATTGAAGCATTTCTCTTTTAATATATAATTTTTATTATATTTTATTCCATTACCATATACCCCTTATACCCCCTACCTCCAGCAATCACCACCCTCTTGTCCATGTCTATGAGTTCTTCTTCTTTTTTGCTAAATCTCTCTACCCTCTAACCTCCCCTCCATCGAGGAAAGGAAAATTGTTAGAGGGGACTGAAGGGTTATTCACAGGATAACTAAGAGGTAGAATAAGATATGAGAAAGATACAGCTCTAAGGATTCCATGACAGATTTATGGTGGGGTTTGAGAAAAAGAAAGAACGCCAATACTAATACAAAAGTTTTTAGGCTGAGCAAATTAAAGAATAGAGCTGCCATCAACTGAGACGCGAAAGAATGTGAGGGGAGCCAATTTATCACGTTACTTTTGAGGTGTTGCTTAGACTTCCAACAGGTTGTGTACAGCAGACCATTGGATAATAAAGTCTGGAGTTGAGAAGTTTGGGAATGATGGGTAAAAATATATATTTATTACCTTGAGACTGTATAGATGACCCAAGTATTGAGATTGCATAGAAAAGACTAATAAGGAGCAAGCCCTGGGTCAATCCAACATTAAGAGTTTGTATTAGTGCCATGTGTCTTGTGAATCCAGCTGAGCATTTCATACTCACTGTTTCTTTTCAAGGAAGGTCTTTGTGATTCCTCTTTGCTTATCAAATCTCACTTATCTTTGAAAATTGATTTCTTTCTCCCAACCTCCTAAACAAGCCAGCACTATCCCCTCCATATTTTTCATCCTTATTACAGTCTTGTTATAAACATACTCAGTAAAGAGTGAGCACTTAGTTTTCCTCTGTTCATATATTTTACTTTTCTTATTGTTAAAATTTAAATGTTTGGGGTGAGTATTTGGTAAGACATAGTCAAGACAGGAGACTTCTGGTATAATCATTAAACAATGTTGCTAATAAAGGGCAATAAAAATTAACAGAGGGAAATTTTATCCTCCAAAACTTCACTTTGAATAATTATATTTTTATTGCCAAACTAAGAATATACATTTGTCAACACAGAATGAAATATATGAATTAATAATCTGTGATACACTTGCAACTCTGTCACCAATTGGAAGATCAGAAGTAGAAAAGCAAGTTCCTATCACCTTACTACCAAGACTGGTAGGAGGCCATTGTGTGGTTTTACAATGATTATATCAACATAATCAATATAAATAACTCTGTAGTCCCAACAAAGGGTTGGTTACAATCCAGATGAAAACATAATTTGGGAGTATGTACTGCTGGTGCCCTGGCTATGGCACAAGCACACACACACACACACACAAACCTTTCTGTTACCAAGCAACAAATGAAGAAAGTTAGAGTTAGGGGGGAAAATATTAATTATTTGAATCTTTACTTCAGTAAGTAAATTTGGTTTTAAGATTCTGCATGTCAGGAGTTCTAAATATTATTTAAAGGCAAAGATGGAAAGTGAAAATTTTAAGGGTTTTATTTTTCTATGATTTAGACCTCATGTGCTTTGCAACTTCACATTTAGGAAATTATTTTTTATAAATATATATATGATTGTTTTAGAAATAGTTACATGTCTGCTAAAAATAAAGCATGCACACATGATAACTAAGTTTGTTGCCATAGTAAATACAGTGAAAATGACAGTTGCTCTTTAGACACAGTTGATATCCTTTTAATAGAGTATGAAATAACAAAGTTTACCCCCAAAATTTTAGGACTATGTTGTTAAATTTAAGATAATGCTGTAAGTATAATTAACATATACTGCAAATAACAACTATTTTAAATAGAGGTATTATGAATATTTTATTGGAGTAATTTTAAATTCAAGGCCATTAAAACTGTTCTGTAAATAGTAGTAGTATCTTTTCTGATATATTAAGCATAATTTTCTAATTTAAGAATTACTTTTTGAAAAGCCACTAAACCTAATTAAAATAAATTTAGGTTACATTGTATTATTCTAATTTTATCTTGAATATAGGCTTTGATTACTTATTTTAAAAATGTCGATAAATTTAAAGGTATCTTATTAAAATCATTACATTTGTGTAATGTAATGTGCCTCCCCAATATTCGTATGTTGAAATATTAGTTCATAATGTGATTGTATTAAGAGGTAGAATCTTTAGATGTAGTTAGGTAATAAGGGTGAAGTCCTCATGAGTAAGATGAGTGCTTTTTATGGAGGAAATCAGAGAGTGTGTTCTCCATTTCTGTGCTCTCCACCATGTGAAAACACAGCTGGAAGTCACCCATCTGTACCAGGATGAGTGTTCTGACCTGGCACTGGATCTTTGACTCCTCCATTTCCAAACTGTGAGATATAAATGTCTTTTGCTGCTTTTAAGATAGTCTCTGTCTCTAACTTTTGCATTTTAATTATGATGTGTCTTGGTGTGGGCCTTTTGGGGTTCATCTTGTTTGGGACTTTCTGTGCTTCCTGGACTTGTACCTCTGTTTTCTTTACCAGCTTAAGGAATTTTCCTGCCATTATTTTCTCAAATAGGTTTTCAATTTCTTGTACTCTCTCTCCTCCTTCTGGAACCCTATGATGTAAATGTTGGTAAACTTGAAGTTGTCCCAGAGATTCCTCATACTATCCAGAATTTTTGGATTTTTTCTTTTCTTTTTTTAAATTTTAATTGTTGTTTTCTTTTCTTTTTTTTTTTTTTTTTTTGATGGGAAGTTTTTTGCTTCCTTATATTCTCAATCACTGATTCTAAAGTTAATCTACTTTATTGCTGATTTCTTACAAAGAATTCTTCATTTCAATTACTGTATTCTTAATTTCTGACTGGCCCTTTTCATGGTTTCCATGTCTTTTTTTTTAATGTTCATGAAGTTCTCTCCAAGTTTATCTACTAAGTTAATTGAGCATTTTATAACTAGTGTTTTGAACTCTGCATAAAGGTAGACGGTTTATCTCTATTTTATTTAGTTCTTTTTCTGTTTTCTTCTGTTCTTTCATTTGGGACATTTTTCTTTGTCTACTCACTTTGGTTGCCTCTCTGTGTTTGTATTTATGTATTAAGTAGAGCTGCTATGTCTCTCAGTCCTGATAGAGTGGCCTAATGGAGTACATGTCTTATAGGGCCCAGTGGTGTAGCCTCCTGTTACCTGAGTTAGACACTGTGTGCCACCCATGTGAACTGTGTGAACCCTCCTATTGTAGTTGAACTTTGATTGTTGTCAGCATGTCAATGGAAAAAATTTACCTCAGACTGATCAGCTGTAAAGACTGGCCTGGTCTACCATGGAAAATCTGCCATGTAGGAATGATCCCCAAAAGCAGAACTCATGTTAGTGGGGCTCAGGCACCCACCAAATCCACCCCTTGAGATGTCATTTGTGGAGGTGGTTGGGTCTGAACCACAGGGTGTGTTGTCTCTGGGGATCCTTGGAAGGTGCAGAGAAAGGTTCCCTATGTCTTGTGTCCTACCTAGGGCCACCTGGAATTAACTACAAAGTGATCTGAAGATGGCTGCTACTTGCACTGGGCTTAGAGGTGACTAAGAGAGGCCAATCTGCAAACCAAGTCTGGCAGCTACTAGTGCTGGACCTCAGTGGTGGTATGAGGCATGCAGAGGATACATGCTTCTTGTCTGGAAGATTTTAGAAAAGTCTGAAGTATGAGCCAAACCATGCTCTTTGCATGCAAAAACCACTGGAAAGGGCTTCGGTAGGCCCATAAATTGGGTGGAGCATAATCTCAGGGAATTGCCAGGGTAGGGCAAACATTGTGAGCCAGATTGGGGGACACTCAGATATGGTACTAGCCTGCCAACTCTTTGCAGGGAGGGTTCATCAAAGAAACAATGTCCTCTGCCAGCACTTCTATCTGGGAGAAAACTACCCCTCCAGCTCTCACCTCATGCCAGACAATTCAGTTTCCCCTCTTTTGTCTAAGGTGCCTTTTAGGTTCTACTCCAATGCTGGAGCTTAAAGTGAGTGAACCTAAGTAAACCTGTGGCTCAGGCTTTTTAAGAGGAATGCTTGTTATTCTAAAGCCCTCCATGTCATTCAACCACAATTCCCAGTGGTTTTTTCACCCAGAGGTTAGGGGGATTTATCTTCCTGGAACTGGAACCATGTGCTGGGGGACCTCGTGTGAGGCTAGCACCTCTTACTTCTTAGGGGAGGACCTCTATAGCCTAGATATCCCTCCTGATATTTATCTGCCACACATGGTGGGGCTACTTTGTTCCATGACTCTGCCCCTCCTTCCAGTCTAGATGTGGCTTCTTTATGTCCTCAGTAAGTATACTGTTTGGCTATGTTTCAGGCAGTTCTGAATGATGGCTGTTCTGTGGTTTAGCTGTAGATTTGATGTGGTTGTGAGAAGTTCCAAGCACCATATTTACCTATGCCACCATCTTCACCAGATTATCACAATTCTGGTTTAAGCCACCCAGTGTATGGTTTTCTGTTATAGCAGCCTGAACTAAGGTACCACATAATAGAATTAAGATTAATGTAAATCAGTGTGGTGGAAAAAAGCTTGTTCTCCCTTTCATAATATTTTGAATATAGGTATATAAAGAGAATATTATTTTTATTATATATAACCATAACATATAAAACCCAGTTATTTTAAATTATACTCAGTTTAAACACCCTTTAGACCACTAAGCAGGAATATATAATATTGAATATCTTTTTGTAAAAGCAAAGTTACAGTATTTTGGGTTGATGAATCTTTATAATTTGGAAATAAAAATTGCGTGTGTGTTATATGTGTGTTTTTCAGAATATATTGATGTAGCATAAATTCTCAACCCTGGCTATAACTTAGTATCACTTGATGCTCTTACTTAAAAATTACCTTTGGGGGCAATAGACCTTCAGGTGTTTAATGGGAAGAATCTTGGACTCAGAGTTGGTATAGTTTACTATAACTCCAAAAGATTTTATTGTGCAGTGAGGTTTAAGAACCACTTGCCTAAGTATGAGCAGACAGGAACATGGGCTTTTAAAAATAATTTATGCTTCCTCTGATAAAAAGAGAGAAAATGAGAGAGGAAGAGAGATATAGAGATAGAGATGGTGGGGGGGAGAATATGGATTTCTCTCCTTTGGCAAAAAGGTACTTGCTCTTTGACCTAGTCAGGAAACAAATGTTGAGAGTGAGGGAAATTGTTTGGGAGGCAAAATTTATTTTTGGCCCCTTTCTTTCTGCTTATCTGGGCAAAACCCTGTGACCTATTACTTTTAATATATCTTGGTAACTTTGTGGTGCTTTACATAATGAGCTGCCAAATTTGCTTTATATACTTTCTGTTTCCTGTATGAGCACATTTAGATGTATTCTTCAAGTTTTTGTGCTGTTAGCCAGAAAAGTAATAAAGATTTGGCATCTGAAATAAATTATGGTTGTCTTTACAGGGAGTACTAACATGTTTAAGAAATCATAACAGTTGTTGAGCCATTTCATTTAATGTGAAATTCAAAGCAGTGAAATGCCAAGAGAAAAAGTGCACAATCAGAAATATGCAAGTATTACATATACTGCAGTGAGACTGCATTAATATTTCTATACACGTGCTCCACATTCACTATTTATGCAGAGACTCTGGCACGACTCATCAGCATTTTCATATACAATGTTCAAATTTGTATATCTCAGTTTGAAAAGGTAGAAATGCAATAGATGCATCTATCAAAAATGTGTCAATACCAACTCTATATCTGATCAAATTGTATCATTAAAAAACAAAGTCCTAATAACTCTTTTAACAAATTCATCTTGCTGTTAGATGGAGAATGTGTGATTACTATTTTGACTTGATAAATCTTTGTTTTGAGGACATGGCATATATAAATTATAAACTCAAAAATAACGACATACTGGGACATCATTTTCCCTTCTCTAACTGTTTCCTATGGAAGAAAAAGAGGATCACTAGAATTCTATAGGCACTGTTCCTCAAATATATTTCGAGAAGAAGAGCTGAGAAACTAAATAGGTGAGTGTGGGAGACATGGAGATGCACTCCAAAAATTCTCTTTTTGGTAAGCACTAGCTGCCCAGTTGTTTATATGTGTGTGTGTTTCTCATAGGACAGCCTCCAACCTCTCCATCTTCTCCCATATTGTCCCTGGGAGAGTCTTAAACTATAGCTAACATAGAAGAGGAGAGACAAAATTGAACTGAGAAAGGGATATCAATGGTAAACTATGATTTTGGTCTGGAAAATATCTTTATTTATTAAAGAGATAAGATGCCAAAGCCTGTCTCCAGATGATACATTAGTATAATTCTGAGCTTAAATGTCATTTTGTGGATAAAGAGAAGTTTTACAGTTGAAGACATTAAAAATCTTGAATACAAAAATGAAGCTGTATTTGCAATGTAAATAGTCTTATAAACTTTTATTTAAAAGACTATTAAAATAAGTAATGTATCTGATGAATTTTTATCTGGTTATATGAGAAGAAACAATTCACAGTTATTATCTTTTAAAAGAATGGTGACAAATAAAAAAATATGTGCTTTGTGTCATGAAGCACACTTATATTTATGTCAATATATTTATAATTTATAATTTTATGTATAATTATACTTGATGTAATATATGTATAAATATCTTTTTACAATTGTAAACTTAACTAAACTATAGAAAGGACTGGGGCTCTTCAATATCCACTCAGTGCTATAATGACAATGTCTGAAATAGTGTCTAACACATGCTAGACATTTAATAATGATTTTTGAGTGATTGAATAAATGAACAAAATAATTATAATTTTTAAATTAAATTAAAATAATTATAATACAATAATTTTGATGGGCTGCTTAGCATACTTTTCTACCTTAAGATCAAATCACAATTCCACATCTAGGATATTCTTCTTATTTATTGCAAAACATGCTATAACATGTATAACCCTTTATTTAATTTGTTTCAATTATTTTCTCTATCTTTATAAATTTTCCCTCTTCTCTTTTACTATTCAAACTCTTTGCAAGTCTGTAGGTCTTCAACTCCATCACTTTTTAGCCACATTGCTTTTTGAAATTTATTTTTTAAATTAATTGTAGCAATATTGTATATGTGTTCCTTACCATGTGATGGATTATAATGTTTTACTCTTCTCTAATTATTTCAACAATGTATTTTAATATATGATATCATATTGCAAGATTGTTTGGATGCCTTTTGTAGGCCTTGTCATTTTTGCTGTTGTTCTCTGTACTAGATATTATTGTTGTCTTAAAATACATCTGGTCAACCTCCTGTGGGTTCACAGTACAGCTATGGAATGCTGACAGCCTCCCATATCAAGAACTCTTGCCTCTTTCCTTCTTGCTTTTCTGCTGCTGTCCCTAAAGTCTTTTTTGAAAAAATGGTAAGCTTGCTTAGCTCTTACGGGCACCAGTATACTAGGTACGTCTCTCAATTGGTGAAAGCAGTAGTCATCAGATAGAACTTAGTCTCTCCGTGTGCTATAGACACAGTTTTGAGATACGCTACTACTCAAAGGGTCCCCAATAGGACCCCACCTATTCATATTGATAAATTTCTTGAACACACTCTTTGTGGGCTAGCCTTTTTTTGTTGTGTCTGTTTTCTATGATCATACTTCCTGGTGTCACTTCCTACATAAGGTGTCTCCCTCAGTTCCTTGATTGAGTATGTGTTTTCTAGGGAATCCAAACTAGGACATGATATTTTCTAATTTTTGTGTCACTGAAGCAATCTAGTGAGGCACAGGCAATTAAAATTAAACAAACAAAAAACCCATAATGGTGGTAAGTACTCTAAAACAAAATGATATTAGAGTGTAGAAACAAAAAAATGGGAAGAAAGTATACTTTCATGTAGATCAAATAGTGAGAATGTCCAAAAAGACAGCGATCTATCAATTGAGGGAACTGAACACATACAAGGATCAAGCAGTAAAGAAAGAGAAGGAAAGGCCTGTCTGAGGGATGGCACACCACATGTAACTTTTCTTAGTTAGGAAATGTAAGTACATTCATGAAACAAAAGTAAAATAGGACAAAATGTGGGAAGAATAGGGAGGGAAGGATTAGATGCAGTTTGATAGACAGTGACCAGAACATGAATGTGTTTTGATATGGTGAGAAAGAATCTGGGCTTACTTTTCATTGCAACGTGATGCCACTTTTACAGTGAATGAAGCAAACTAATCATGTTCTCAGTGATCCCCATAGCTACTGTGGGAAATAGAGGGTAACACAGATAATCCCTTTATAATGGCTCAATAAAAACAACCATCATGATTTGTCATTGGCTTTCTTATAGTCTATAAAATCAGTAATTTAAATTAAAAAATTTTAATTCATTTCAAAGTATTTAATGAAGTTTTTTCCCAATTTGGGTGAAAACAAACTACCAAAATATTTTAACTTGTCTTCAGTTGACTTTTAATCATAAAATGTAATACTTTATGATATAAAATGCCATTTCTAAATTTCACTGTGTTTTGTCTTATGGATGATGTGTAGCTACTCTCAGTATAGGATACTTCCAGTGAAGATTATTTTCCTTTTCCCTTTTAGAAAACTTTTCCTTTATAAAATTCCTGGCCTTAACCTTGATCTTATATTATGTCTTTATTTTGGGGAGTGTTTTTTAATAGAAAAAGGAAACAGATTTTTAATTTAATGACAACTATGGTGATCCTCCCCATCACATAAAATTGACCCTAAATAAACTGTAATCTACAAACTAGGTTCTACTTCATTGAGGAACTAACACTATCTATATCTCATATGAGAACCCTGAAAAGCCAGAGGATATAAGTGGACATAAGTGAAATGATAGGACTCTAGATAAATTTCTTCACATAATGACTGGATTTTGCCAAAGAAATAATCAAGATGATGAACATCTGGTTTAATACAGATAAATAATCAAACGCCAATTGGCAAGTAATAGACAATCTAAGGCTCAATACTCTATGAAGACAGAAATGTAAACATGAATCATTTGCTATGACACCAGTAGCAGTAATTACATTACTACCAGAAGTCACCACATGTACAAAGAGCAACAATAAGATTGGGAGGAGAAAGATGATGATGTACAAAAAGAAGAGAAAGGTGGGAACAAATAGGAATCATAGCAGCATAAACAATACAATGTGGGCACAAATGGAATTTTAGCCAAAAGGCATAGTCAATACATTTTAATTAGCTTGGATACTACATGAGTAATTTCTATAATTCCTTTTATTGGCTTTACTTTCATTTCATCTATCTGGATAATTCAAAACAGGTAGTGCTAAGAAGGCTTGTACTGGAAACTTGTAAATTCAGTCAGATTTACTCTCAGTGACAGCCTGACTGGTTTTATTCAGGTTGAAGGCAGTAAAGTTTAAAGGAATAGTTAATTAATTAAAATATATCATTAGAAATATATGGACAGGCTGAATAAATTTCTCACCTATAAAATTTATATGAACTAGATTTGTATTGTAAACACTTGTCATAAAATAGAATTGACTTAAATATTGAAAACAGGGGGTATTTTTGTTTGTGTAATGGTCATTTTATTGAAATGACATTAGGAGGATCATGAAACTCAATTGAAACACAATTTTGTTGTGTAAAAACAAAGTGACATAGATTTGTGTAAATTATCTTTGTTTAGTTGAATAGATTTTGTTTCATTAGAGATATTAGGTAACCATGGACATAATATAACTTTTCTGTGCATTAATTGGTAAATATTATAGAAAGATTCCAGGTTAAATATCTTAGAAAGTAAATGAGTAGTATACCAATTTTACAGAGTCCTTCCAAAATTATGCACTGTTGCTGAAAGTATTAATTCCAAGTATGAAAGCAAAACAAATGTCAATATTGCAATCATGTAGTTTCTTTAATATTCATTACGGTCTATCAAAATCTAATTGTATGTTTAGTTTTATTTTAGTTGCTTGAAATTAGTTTGAGAGAGCTACTCTTGCAATTTTCATATTGACTTTTATTACCAAAATAAAAAAATATTTTTATGGTTGTTTCTTCCTGAATTAGTTGCTAAAATCACAGCACTTTAATTAAATCTTTGTGCTAATGGGTTTAGGACTATTTCTCACCTCAATAAATCAGAACTACCAAATTTGTTCAGTTTACTCAAATTGTAATCAATGCTAATTTCATTTTAGTTCAGCAATTTTATTTACTTGTGTATTGGAAGTTCAATTATTTGCAATTACAGGTTCAATGTATTAAGATAAATGTGATACAACATCAAATTATAAGTTGCAGAAGCTCAATTTTTATTATGTTGTGTATTGGAACCTATTTAGAAATAATCTAAGAAAAAAGCATAAATGCTATTAATGCTAACAGTGTCCATATATTTTCTAAACATTCTGCAAATATACACATAAACACATTCATTTTCAACATACATGTTTTAAATGATAAAATAGCAAAACTGACAAACAAAAATAAGAGTAATTCCCAAACATCTAAGTGCTCTTCTGTAGCATGAGTATTAAAACATAGGTGTTATTTTATGGACCTCCTTTTCTCAATGAATTACTACTTACTATTTTAGATTTCAAAGAAAAGTAAAATTATGAAAGAGTAAATGATTTTATTTAATGCAAATACATTTTCTATAAATGTCCAAGATTGATTCACATGTCTGCTAATATCTGAAGCAAGTCTAATCTTCACCTTTTATTTAGATAAGAAAAATCAATATTTTTGTCATATTTATTATCACCAAGAGAATGAAACACATAAATAAAAAATGAAAATTTTCAGCTTTTCTGAAACAATAAAAATGATAATAAGAGTAACAAAATCTTTTGAGTGCTATGTAGTGAGTATTGTAAAGATTGCATTTGATTTTTTCAAATACAAAATTATATTATGGGAAGCAATTGACCCTGAATAATTTGAATAAATTTATTTTGAACAATGAGGCATATTTTCTTATAGGTGGAGTAAAAAGGGTGTTTTAACCTTACCTTTCAAACTAATTAAATCCTTTTGTTTAATGATTTTAATAATCTGATTAATTTTTCAGAAATCTTTTTTTGCCATGGGAAAAAGTAATTTTTAAAATAATTTCCCCTTATATTCTCCCTATGTTTCCTACATTTCTAAGAAAATTTTTAAAAATTTCTTGAAATTTTAGTTTCAAAAAACAATAAAATTGTGGGTTCTGTTAAAAAGACAGATCTTTGATATGGGAAGGGAAACCAGTTCTGAAATTAATATTTGAAAAGATTTTAATATGCTTTGATGCTATGAATAAAGAAAAAGTTATCCTCTTGTGCTATAAGGGACATTTTTTGAATCCTTGGGCATTTATAAGCACTCAACTAAAAGATAAGCTTATTTTATTTTGAAGAAAATACCCATTATTAGTTATCTAAAAGATTATGATTACACTTGAAATATTCATCAAGATAGCTGGATGTAATGTAAAGTTTAAAGAGGAATGCCCATGGTTAATTAAATTGCATTTCTTGAGCAAAACAGAAATAATGCCAATCAGATATGAGGTTTCTACTCTCTCTCCCTGCTAAGCATTTAGACTTTTAAAAAAAGGAGCAAGTGGGTTTAGTATTATTATAGATGTGAACCACATCACTAGGAGATAATACCATATTATTTTTCTGGAATGAAAATGAAGACCTTCACCTTAAGAGCTTCCTTTTGATGCAATCTTCAAACTTGCAATTGAGGGACTTGCCAGGAATAAAACAGAACCGCAGGTGCTGTTTTGGTTTTCAAGTTTCTAATGCTTTAAATAGAGAAAGTGAATTAATAAATGAAATACAGAATCTGTATGAAGTGTGAAAGAAAGTACTCAGAACTTTAATTGGTCTGTTTAGCTCTTAATAACAATGAAACATATTATCACAGAAGTGAGCAGAGTGTGAATAATCACCAGTTAGTGAATCATCATTTCTGTTATTATTTTAAATTGAGTTATGTTTCATTTAAGATAAATAAACTTTTTTGAGACTTTACCAGTGAATACACTTGGTTAATTTTTTTTTATTCACACTCTCGTTAGTTTTTTTGAATCCATCAAGAGTAAAACTCAACTATTGAGTAAAACTCAACTTTTCCCCACTGTTAAGCTAATATAACTCCTGTCACTAATAAGGTCTTTAGGTTCACATAGCTTCCTGAAAAGTGCCTCACAGTCATTGACCTGTGAAGTGTAGTGGCTGGTGGGGATTGTCAGTTTGACTTTTCAGCACAACTGCTAAAGAGCTAATAAGTCTATAGTATGTTACTATACTACTGGTGTCCAGAAATTATTCAAGTATGTGTCACTGTAAGCTAATAATTTTAGTGAATAATCAGAACACTATGTATTTTTTTCTAGGAGACAATGATGATATATAATACAAGAAATAAAGAAAAACTTTGGATAACCAGAAAAATATAATGCCAAAAAGAAATAAAATTCATATACACTTAAAATATAAGCATAAAATTATAATAAAGTTCTAGGTAACTGTTGAAAAAGATTGCAATAGTCATTGTTAAAAGGCATATACTTGAAAACTGTTTTTCATAAATGTATAAGAAATTAATGCTTTTTTGTGAAAAAATCATTATTAAAATCAGAAGCATTATGGTTTATTAAGACTTGTTAACTTACACATGTGTTCTTTGAGACAAAGTCAAAAGCTTTAAAAATTATTTTTTAATGTTTCTTTAGTAAAATAATGCTTGAAAACTTATAAAAATATTTTGCCTTTACTTCATTAATACATCTAACTGACAGTATCGCTTGATTATTAATCAAACAGGTTACTTAAAAATATCCTTTGAATATTTAAATAACCTAATGTGTGTGCTTTTTAAAAAATTAATTATGTGGCTTTTAAAATAAGAATGCCTATAATAAAATACACTATTGCTAATAGCTGGAATTTTGGTCCTCTGTAAACGAAATCCATAGTGGAGATGAGGGTCCAACACAGCAGCTTAAACTAGTGAAATGAGTAGTTGAGTCAACAGATGAACACTTTTTCTATCTAAAAGGAGTAACCTAAATCAAATAGACCAAGTCATCATCCTATGAAATGTGAAGCCAATGTTGCCAAATCTAATTTTTCAAGAGAGAATAGGAATTCAGGTTCTATATCAAGTTTCTTAATAGTTCAATGTAAGTAACAAATTCAAATGTTTTGAACATTATGTGTAAATCAAGAAATCATGGCTGAAATCTCTATTTGGCATGTGTGCATACAGTTCTCTATCTGAAGGTATGATGATCAGAGAGAGAAAAAATTTGTTTTTAGTGTGCCATTCTCCTAACTGACATTATTTATTCATTCATGCAATTTATTCAATATTTTAAAATTCTTTAGAAACAGACTCATACAGAGTAAGCAGGCTGACAGCTGGGGGTGGGGGCTTGGATGGAGAGATTGAGCAAAAACAAAAAAATGGAAAAATTCATGGACAAGTACCACAGTGTGGTAACTGCAGGGGATGGAGGTGGAAGAGAATGTGGGGAGATAAATGATGATGGGAAAATTAAAATAAATAAAAAATTTTAAAAGAGAATATAGGAGTGTACAGTAAGTGGAGGCAGTATGGCTTCCTCACCCAGGTGTCTGAGTAACTAAGGGAAGCAGTGTTCCCATAACCGTGAATGGGCCTGGTAGCTAGTGTTCTCACAGCCTTGAGACTAGGTCCAATAAACCATTCTCATAACATGAAGTGGGCTTGCATGTGCAGAATCATGCTATGTTATATAGTTTTTGGCTTTTTACTGGCTTTGTTTGCCTCTAGTACTTAAGCAGGTAAGGAGCTTCTCAGTAGAGACAAGCAGCTTGCAGCACACACAGCTGGCCCACCCTTGAATAAAGGCATGTGAAGCATCCCCAAAGCTCCACACATTTTCTTCCATCTGCCTGGATCTGGAGTGGACCTGCCAGGCCTTGATCAGCTGCAACACAACATATATAATGCTAATGAAAAAACACAACAAAAATTAAATAAATAAATAAATAAACAAATAAATAAATAAATAGCAAATACAATTCAACACTTTCAAAAGACTACTTTCAGTTCCCTTAGACTTGACAATGTTTTTTAAGATCATTTAACCTTTGAACGAGGCACTGCCTAACTATACATGAAAAATGCCATATTTCATGGATAACTGTTTGAGAGGCTAGAACAGATCATACCTATGGACACTGAAGCAAAGTCTCCTAAAAGAGAGAACTTGAATTTGAACCTGAATATTCAACATGATTGTAGCATTTAAACAAATGTTTTCTTTCACTTTTATTAAACAATCTAGTTTTAACTAATTCTATGGTACATACTGAAAAAAAAACGGTATAGAGCTAATAATATTTTAGAAAGATTCGTAGTTGTGTTATTTAGTTAGTGATAAGAATATTAGCATATGAATATTTATAAAATGTTATTTTGAGGTATACTAGTTTGAGCACTGATTATGCTATTGAGATCTTTCATTCAAAGTTCTTACATCCTGGTTTGATTTACTAAATGTTATCCTGGCCTTATAAGTTCTAATGAATTTTTAATTGTGAAGTGACAATGTGGTTTTCTGCTAACATTCAAACACCATCCATCATTAGATATATTTAAAAAACTGGTTTCTTTCAGTTTCTGATCACCTGAAGCTGAACTACTCCTTTGAAAACTTATCATTTACTTGTTTGAAATAAAACAAGAAAAACATTACTTTGCTTTTGGATTTCTTCCTTATTATGGTAACTTAAATTTTAATTTCTCATTTACATACAGTAAAAGCTTAATTGGATTGTTATTTTAGTTTCTCCTGGGAAATTCTCTCTGCATATGAAACTGTATTGTGACCTCAGTCTTGTTGATCCTGTTCATTTGCAAACATACATCTATTTATTATTCATTGAAAAACTGCCTGTTCATATTTTTGCATATTTTCATCTTTTAAGCTAAGAGCATCTTTGCAAATCATTAAAAATGTTTAGGATTCTGTCACATCCCGCTTTTTAAAAACTGCTGTTACTTACCTAAAAGATGCCATAAAATTAGTTATAAATATAATTTTCCCACTTCTGCATTTTAATCATCTACTTTATAAACAAGAATAGCTAGCAGTGAAGACTACTTTCACAATCAGAAAATACGTGCACTGTATAACTAAGATCAAAGTGTTTTTTTATTACTACCATGTTTGGAATAACATGATTTTCAGATTTTAATTTAGAACATCATTAAAGAAAGAAACAAAAGATGATTCAAGAAAGGTAAAAGGTGAGAAAAATATTAAAGCGAAAATGGTTGCAGGGCACTGAAAGAGGTATTAGTAAAAATTCTTCAATTTAATAAACTGCTCTATATTTTGAAATTAGATTGCCTTTCATGTGAATTTCTGTGCCAATAAATACTTCTTAGATTTAATTTTAATTAAAATTAACAAATTTTTGTGTAATCTCTTACCCTAAATGTAATGAATCTCAAGTATATAACTAGAGTGAAAACCAGAATGTTCCCATGTTTATGTAGATATTTATTAATCTTTTACTTTGGTTAGGTATGACTCTTATTCAACTACTGTGCGAGAGTCAGGAAATACTCAGAGCAATAATTATAAAAATAAGTGCCCACAACCTAGATAAGGCTGAAACACTCTCATTCTTTTGTGTTATCTATACTTTCAATTCTTGTTTCAAAATGTCCTGTGGACATCTGAACCACTATTATTCAATAAAAGCTTACTCCTGAGTCCAGACCATGTTTCATCCTAGATAACCGTTCACAATCTTCAGACCAGAATTAGACCTCTGATTAGATGGCTACTCATATTTTAACATTTCTTCCCCATATGCCTGGCAAAATAATGGAAGTTCTAACAATCCAATAACAATTTATTTGGGTTAAGACTCTGACTACCATTAGAAGCAAAGTAAGCCACATTAGTTCTTTGCCTTTGAGCCAATTCCTGTAGGTTGTGTCATGATACTCAAGCATGTGATCCATTGTCACTTCAAAGAACAATGTTCAAAACATTAAAACACTAAAAATTAATATAATCTAGTATTTCAGAAAATCACAGGTGTTAGGGAAAAAAGATGTGTTCAGTTTGAACTACTGAGTGTCTTGTTCTTGTCATTTACTTATCTAATGATCAGTAGCCCATCTATAAAACTATGACTGTTACCTCACTTTGCAGAGAATTGTGGAGCTGAATTAAAACAATATATATGTCATGGGTTTTTCCTAAGTCAAGAGTCTTTCTGATTATTGATGTTGAAGGAAAAGTTGGGCTGTGCAAAGTTGAACAGCAGATACGTAGAGAAGTGGAAGGAAGTTTGAACATACATAAAGAAAGAGCTAAACTTAAAAAGTGGAACAGGCAGCATGGAGAGTAAGCATTCAGAGACAAGGTGATTTCTTTGTCCATTTCTCCCTTCAATACTCCATTGCACTGAGAATGAAAATCAGTCTTCCATTTTCTGATCTCCTTCAGCAATGTGTTTATTCTTATTCTCCCCTTTTAAAAATAGTCCTGCCTTAATATTTATTTTTTCATAAATATTTGTAAAATAAAAAGATAAGGAGAAAAAGACACGTTAGTAATTTCCCAAATACCTATCTTCATAGAGAATGAAGGCTGAGTGTCATGGGAACAAATTAACTTGAAGATTTCTTTGTGTGGTATTTCTACCCTTTCCCAGAAATATCCTCAAAGTTCCTGTTTATTAATGACCAACAATTTGCCCAAAAGTGAAGGAAAGAAAAGCTCATTGGCTTCTAGGCTACAAAGTTCACTGTATTCAAGGCAGAAAAATATATAGTTTTTTATACTCACAGCTCTTTTTTTGTGTTAGGCTCAACAGCAAATTATTTAAAGTCTGTAAACTTCAGTAAACTCTGCAGCTCAAGAAATGGGTTAAAAGAGATAATCTTATACATATTATAGAGTTGAATATATAATAAACATTGAATAAAATAGTTAACATTTACTGAGCATTTGCTCCATACCAATTATGTTTATTATGTTTTAATTGCTTACATGGATTAGCTCATTCAATACCTTGCCAATCCTACAAACAATTTTTGTAATATACCCACTTTTCAGATTAAAATACTGTGATGTAACTAGGTGAAATAAGTTGCCTAAAAACACAGTACAAGAAGTGATGAACAAAGGATTCAAATTTTGGCAGTCTAATTTTAAGCATGTTTTCTTAATGACTGTACTCTATCTTTTATGACTCACTAAGATGTAAGGGCCTTTTATTCTCATCAGTGGTCCAATAGAACTGTCTGTAAAAACAGAAATAATTGGTATCAGCACTGCCTGATATAATAAGCATGAGCCACATATTAAGTCCTCCAAATAAAGCTAGAACAAGAAAGGTACTTGATTTTTAATTTTTATTCTATTTTTATTAACTGAAATTTAGATTTCCACATATGCCTGGACTTTACTGTATTGGAAAGCACAGACATATTCTCTTTTCAATCATTATTGTATAAGTTCAGGTGCCCAGTAAACGCCTCCATATATATTTGATGTGAATAAGCAATGAAAAAAATCAACAAGTAACTTAATTAAATGAGGATACTTTGAATTATACATATTTAGACATACTATAAATTCATAATTTCTTAGAAAATTTAAATATCAAGATACTACCAACAAAATAATGGCAAAAGAAAATATTTAACATATTTTATAAAAATAAATAATAATTTATAGAAATGTATCTGTTTTTTCATGGTAGTCAAAACTGTACATGCATTCCCTTGTCTATGATTATTTATATTCATTGTTTCTTAGAAAATATTTTATGAAAATAATAGCTATCACTTATGATAACTTTGTAAATTTCAAATTAGTAATAAAAACATACAATTACAATAGTTAATAATGTTCTATTGTATATTTGAAAGTTGCAAAGAGAATGGATATTAACAGTTCTATTTACACAAAGAAGAAAATGTATCTATATCAGATAATGAATGTTGATCAAATATTGTGGTAATTGTTTCACAATTTATTATTCAAATAATTATATTATACATCTTAAACTTACAAAATGTGATTTATCAATTCCATCTCAAAGCTGGAGAAAAGAAAAACTAAAAAACAAATTGTTTTAAGTTTTAGAGTCATTCTATTATTATAAGGTTTTATACTGAGTGAAATATAAACATCTTTAAATAATATCAATTTTGAAAATTTAGTATCACTATTTTTTGAGAATTCTCTATGGCAAAATTATGTTTCTCTTGCTTTAACTGTTTCATTCACAGTAGAGCTAGTCTTAATAAGAGACTTAGCTGTCATTGTGCTAAATAAATTGAAGCTTAGTTGCTTCTATTTTTAGGTTAATAGGCAATTGAAATATTATAGGCTTTTTGAAAAAATTATTTTATCCAGGGAGCCAAAGCATCAGTGAATGTATGTCTGTATCTGTTTTCTTGAATCTACATCAGGATTCATCTTATTTTATTATACATTCTTATAAAAATTCAAGGATTAAGTCAAAGAACATTAAATCTATGTAAGGAATAGTTTTACATAAGTGGTATTATGCAATTTCCTTAGCAATACTTAAAATGATAAATAAAACAGAGTGTCACTTTGAACATGGTCTGTTTTCTAAGTTTAATTATTATAATAAACAATAATTCTGAATGTAATAAAATAGATGATGTGTAATATTTTCCAAACTCTCTTTTTATTACTTAACAAGTTTTGGATCTCAATTATTCATTTTATAGCTGCAAAGTATAAATCTTAGTAAGATACAAGATCCAAAGCCCATCTGTTTCTGACTCTATATAAAAATTATATTTATTTATTTATTTCTACATTTTTATACTTATTTCTTTTCCAGTTTAATACCTATATTTTATAGATTTGTTTTTCATTTAGCTACTGTAAAATTAGCTGTTAGTGGTATTTTGTATTTCCATCTGATCAATGTAACTTTGTAGTAAAAATATAAATATACTTTTACTTTCGTCTTAACTGACGGTTCTGAGGTGATTTCTCCAACTGATATTGAGGTGATAGTGTCTAGGGAAACATTGTTAGAAATAATAGCAGACTGACAAATAATTCTAACATAATAATAAACAAGACATGCGAGATTTAGGGAGCTACTCCTTGCATCCATAGATTGGCTCAGGAGATATGCATGAATTTCTAATTTATTTGCATGTTTTCAATGTTAGCAAATTAAATTCACTTGTGTATTTTGTGAGATGTGCTGAAATTGGGGTGTGCCCTATAGCTTTCTTCTGACTCAAAGAGACATGCAACCTCATAAATAAGATTTTCAGAACAGAATAATTACACTGAATCACATTTTTCTGAGATTGAGAAAAAATGCACAAATCACAAATGAATATATAAATGATTTACAGTCAAGAAACATAGCATCACTGGCATCCCAGAATACTCACTGGTAACTACTCTCAGCCACTACTCCCTCCCTTCTCCCTAAGGTAACCACTATACTGGCATCTAACACCACAGGGTTGTATAACATGTTTTCTATTTTATATACACAAAATATATAATTGATATTATGTTTATTTAATTAGCTTAATATTCTATAAGACTCATCCATGCAATTCAGGTATGTTAATTTGTTAATATTGTTGTAAGGTATTCCAAGAATGAATACATACCATTTATAAGTGTATTCAACTATTGATGAGAATTGGATTCCAGAATACAATACTATAAATAATGTTGCTATGTTCAAGTAAAAGTACTTTAGAGTAAATATGCACTCATTTCTCATGCATACATACCAAGGAGTGAAAATGTTATACCAAAAGTTTGCATAAATTCACATCTATGAGATACTGTCAACAAGTTTACAAAATCTGTATAACCAATTTATATTCTCAGCAGCAGTGTGTGAAGATTCCTTGTAGTCAATTTGTAAATCATACTGAAATCACACTCGATTTATACATTTTATAATAAGTTAAATTATTATAATTTACATTTGTATAAAGACTAAAAGGACAGAACATGTTTCATATGCTTATAGTTCATTTAGATATCTTATTTCAAAATATTTTCTGTCATTGGCTGGTCAAGTAGTTCAGGGACTGTCAGATGGTCCAATGGCCACGTTTTAAGTAGAAGTGTTGTAGGGGTTAAGTGACCTCAAATGTTAGGCTCTTTTCTCTTTTATTTTCTGTCAGGTATCAACTGTCTCATTCTTCACTGATTTTTCATTTCCTTAATGTTGTGAAAAGATTTTTTAAATAATAATCTGCCAGTTTTTTTTCAACTGTTCTAAGTAAGGTTGTGTTAGTCAAATTTGCATATACCTCCTTTACCAGAAACAAAACATAAAATTCACTCTTCTAGAGTGTTAATTACTTTTGATTTTCTAGAATTAATTATATAGCCTAAAACGTTCACTTGTCAACATGTATGACTGGGCAGGGCAGAAAAATATATTGGAAACTATTTTTCAATTTCTAAATTTTAGACTTCGGGACCTAGTGTCACCTCTGTTTCATTAATGAAATAAACTAATAATGCTTTTTCATATTTTAATATTTATAATTTGTTAACCCCTTAGAAAAACATAGAATTAAACCAAATTTTAATTTTTTAAGATGCAGTTTTCTGTAATGTTAACTTATGAATTTCAGTATTTTTAGATAACTCCAACACCTGAAAAAGTTAATGAGGTTAAGAGCTTAAATAAAAACAGAAACAAAAAGAAATGTCAATTACTGATTGGACTTTAATGCTATTTGGTAAATTGTCTGTGATAACAAACCATGTTCTGTGCTAGGCAAAATATATCAGTCTAAACAAATATTGATGTTGTTGTTTATACCCAGATGGTATAGAATTGACCTCATACAGTATAATTGTAGAAAATTATTGAATAAAGAAAAGAGTATAATGATTACCCAGAATAATAATTTACATTGTTCACAAGAAAGAAATCTGAATAACTTCTAGCTTTCTTCAAATATATAAAAAGTCTATTAAAGAATGTCCAAATGCTTAAGTAAATATGTAAAAGACAGTTTTTACAGACTACTGGATGAATATTAACAAGTATTTCATATTTACAAAATCTATTAGCTTCTTAAAATCACATAAATTAATAAAATTCTAACCTAATCAACATATTTATTATAAGCAACAGAGTAGTAATTAACTATTTGCCATTTTTGTTACAGAAGTTCTCATCTGACCATGTGTGGTTTAAAAATTATTTAATTTAATATTTTGACCTGTTTAAAATTTATGTTATAGCATTACTCTCTATACATTCAACACTCTGTTAAAAATTTATTATGTAGATGAAAGCTATTCTTCCTATCAATGAAAGTTCAGTTTGAACTCTTATTTAAAATATAGTTGCATAATTTAAAATATTACAAGATCTAGTCCACAGACCATATTATTTAGTATAATATGCTCACTTATTATGTCTTCACCACAGACTGATTTGTAAATGTTATCATTTAATTTATTAATATAATGGTCTGTCACAATACTTCATGAAATTATTATTTACACATTATTAATAGAGTTCACCCATTATAAAATAGATTTAATAACAATTAACATATACATTTTAAGTCGCAGTTTATATAACTTTTGTTTGTAACAATAATTCATAAAATATTTATTTGTTTTAAAAACACTTAAATATACAGGCATTTTTTAAACCTCTAGTTTCTTTGGCTTTGAACTGTCCAATTTATGTGACATTTTGTTAACTTTTGAAAATATGCTCTTGACACTAAGTTCACCACTGAGTTCCCATTTGTGACGCACAGAGGGAATATTAGAAGTCCATTTAGATGACAAAGAGAGAAACATGTTTTTTTCCTCCACTGAATATTACTTTAAGAGTGTGATAAGGAAACATAGTTTTCACAATATCCTTATGTTCTTAATTCTGTGTTTAGCTAAATCTATTAAAAAATCAGAGAAGCTGATTTCCTCAGCTAGGTTCCTCAAATGTACCAGGTAAATTTTGCATATTGTATTTCTACAGCATCAATTGCTAGCTTTCTAAAGTGTGCAGTTACTGACTGCATGTGTTTTTATATCAACTGTAATCTTCTTGAAGATTCCTATTTGTATCTTTATTTCTATAATATCCTATTGGGGAAAAGTCATAACTAGAGATAGTCCACTAACATATCCAAACCCATTCTAAAAAGTAACAGATTTATATAGGCTACATTCCTCAACAATCAACTGTATGTTGAAATAAGTTTTGCCAAGAAAGAAAGGGAGAGGATTAGTCAAAGACCGTGTATGAATGACCCATGGACATGGACAGCAGGGTGGAGATTGATTGTGGGAGCAAGCAGGTGGGCTTGGTATAGGAGGGAAAGGGGGGAAATTGGGACAAGTGTAGTGGAATAAAGAATAATAAAAAATAAAAAATATAATATTTAAAATACATAATCCTTATGCTTTCTGTAATTAATAAAGTTAATTAAAACCTGTTCAGTTTTGGCATGCTTGCAATGACATTGTATTTAAAAGAGCACTTCCTATAATCAAGCACTTTATATAGTATCTGACTTAAGGCATTCTCATTGAGTAAAATGCCCGTGAAGAACCCTTTGGGAATCACATCTGGTCAATATGCAATCTTCGTAACACTATAAGAAAGGTTCTTCCTCAGCAGTGAACTGGTGAGGTGAATAATTCAAGTAAGAATTGACATTGCTAGAGGCCAAACTGCTGAAATATTTTTCCATTAGAATTATAAGAACATGAGAGATTTTTGGAAAGAGAATAAAGGTCATTTGGTCCATCAAGGCATATCCTTTTTAGTACTCTATTTCCCCAAGGATGGCATCTAATTGTTTCTTGAATGACATTTCTGCTTTTTGCCTCAACAACTTTGCCTGCAGGCTCTTCTAAGCATTTATTATTCTCCACATGAAAAGGTGCTTTCTGAAATATGTGCTGAATTTATTTTTTAATTTCCATTTATGTCTTCCTGTCCTATAATCTGTGTTTAAATGGAAATAATAATTTGAGTTGACATTATCTGTGGCAGTTAAGACTTTATATGCTTCAAATCAGACAGCTCTAACCCTCTGCTTAATATTATATGCTCAGATTTATAGTCCTAACAGCCAGGACCGAATAGCAAATGGTGGTAAGGGTCCCAGTTAGAGCATTTAATGATTCTAAAATTAAAACTTTCTTAGTATACATTTTTTTTCTTAGCAAAATAGAGACTAGACTTCACTGAAAATAACTGAAAAGTAAATTAATTCCTTGGTGTTGAATTCCCTGCCACTTGAATATATTCAGTAATATGCATATGTGTACATATGTATATGTATAGATGTAGCATACACATGCATGTATACACATGTTATGTATATATACAAGTATACCAGTGGTGTATATATGTATACACATAAACACATACATATATATCCTGATTTTCTCCTCAAAAAAGGGTAATGAGAAAAGCAACTAGGCTATATTATCTAAATAGGCATTCTATTCTGTATTTTCCCTAGATCAAATAATGATTTTTACTGAATATTTACAATAACTTATTAAATCAAAAGCTCCACAAATTCAATGTACACATGTAAAATACATAGTATTTTAAACTAAATGCAAACATTTTACTACTAACTATTTTATGGACCCAAAGAAATTAAGTCTGGAATGCACATCTAGAGCTTTCAAAGGGCAAGTAACACTCTTTTAGTTTTTTGTTTTTGGAAATATAAGGAGAGGGAACCGTTGTCTCATATATACATATATATGGCAAAGATACTATTTAGCATGTTAGTTATACCAAGAATTACAATCAAATCTGCACTACAATCATTTATGGTTAGATCTGGAGTGAGCAGTAATCTAGGTTAATTTTATTAGTTAAACAAATTATATCCTGATATTGAACTGGTCTCAATGATTATTAGTACCAGTTGTTCCAAAAAATATAAGTTATTCAACTTATGGAAAACAATTATTTGTTTTCCTTTAGCTGTGAAAGAGAAAGCATGTTGCTTGTAACTGGTGAATGCATGTTGCCACTCATGAAAAAGTCCAGGACACAACTCATGCAAATGTGAATAGACAGACACTCTCTCAAGTGGGAGCTGGAGCCCTGAATCCCAATATAAATTTTCATTTTTCAGTTGCATAAGCAGTAAAACTTTACAATGTACAAATCAGTTTAGTTTGGGTTGCGTTATCTACAAATAGAAGCATTCAAACTGAAAATCTAAATTTTATTTTAAAATTAAATTATACTATGTTTGCCTCTCTGGATTTTAACTAATGCTTATGAACTTCATATCATTGTGAATCTTTTTAAAAAACTTTATTTATTTAGATAGAGGAGAAGGGAGGGAGAAAGACAGGGAGAGAAACATCAATGTGTGGTTGCCTCTTGCACACCCCCTTCTGGGAATCTGGCCTGCAACCCAGGCATGTGCACTGACTAGGAATTAAACCAGAGACTTTTTGGTGTGCAGGCCACTGGTGTTCAATTAACTTAGCCACACCAACCAGGGTCTCATAAACTATTTTTTAAGCATAGCCATAAAATCATTAGGGATAATTAATATAGTCCATTAGCAATGGCCGTCAAATAGGCACAATTTATACACACATACACACACACATGCAACACAGAAATCACACACTAAAAATGAGGTAGATAGACTAGGGCAACGATGAACATCGTTTTACTGCCTGGTCCTGGCAGAATATTGACCTCAGCAATAGCTAGTTGAAACATTAAATTTGACCTCAGCTATTTTTTTTTTATCTTACAGGATGGTGAATATCAAACCCGGTACCCCAAATTAACTTATCCATGGGATTGTCCATTCTTTTGGAATAGACTGAAATAGAATGTCAGGTTACACTTCTCACTTGTGTGTTCCTTCTGAAAAAGAACAAAGGCAGAGAAAAATATTCTTTTTTTATTATCAGGATCCTTGTCATTAGTTTTTATTGTCACAAGTGTAGGAGAAACTTTTCTATGATCATAAGAGATACTTTAATCACAAAGAAAGAGGAAAGTTAGACACATCTTTTTTTTTTCTTTTATCGCAGAGCAGCGGGACTCTCCCTTTATCATAAGCAAAGTGAATCTTTTTTTCTATTTCTCCTTTTGAAACAACTTATGGAATGAGAGGGTCACAAAGTTTAGGAAGGAAGAGTATAATTCTCAGAATACCCTTATAGAATTTCTAGGCCTATTTTCTAATTTAGAAAAGTTTTTAAAACTTCATGATTGCTTTTTTTCAACGTTTTCAAAACTGCTTAATGTCTTAATCCATAACGGCAAGTCACTAAAAAATGAAAATTAAAAAGACAGTAATTCATAGATTAATTTATTACTCCTGTAATTTCTTGAACTCAGGGGACTTGGATAGTGGAGATACAACATCATAAAGCCTTAAAGTATGCTTTAAGGCAATGTACAGTAAGGGAGGGCATCAGTCTAAGAATCAGTGCTCACGGAATGTAGTTCAGTCATTGGTCTGAAGTGACAAGCAAATTTGACTTCCTAGTAAGCAAATGAAACTTGTACAATTCATATAGTGCTATGCACACTGAACAAATTATCCAAATATTTTAAATTTTATATCGTCCTTTGACACAGAGAACCAGTATTTTTTTTTGAAATTAACAAAAATAAGTAATAATGTGACAAGCACAATGTCAAACTTCTATACCCCATCTTTTCATGATAAATTATACTAATTTTCTAAGTTATTTTAATAAGAGAAAAGAACTGTGAATTCAGTACATTTGCATCATGCCAATTATTCTAATACATAATTACACTGACCTTCCACTTTCAACATATTTTAAAATCCATATCTGTTATAGAAAGTAAGTACAGAGTAGGAGTAAACATGCGTACCTGTAAAGGTTTAAATAAGTACATTTGATATTCTGGTAACTTTCAATGGCTAACAATTTTATATAGTAATAAGTATCACGAGAAAGGCACTTCATTTACTAATACATTTGGAAAGTCCAGAAATCATGTGTAATTAGAGAATTATATAATTTCCTCCTTTTAATAATTCAATCTAAAGAGTCAGTTTACATTATTTGAAGTAAATGCAGATATAGTTTATCTTCAGATGTTAATTAGTTCAGCACAATTATAAATTCTATATTTACAATGAAGTATAAAGACGACTGATGTAACACATAAGGTTTGTGCTTGCCACGTACCACAGTTATTCTAATAAATGACACCAGATTTCTAAAGCAAATAATTATCTATGAGTAAATTGCATGTTGGCTTGACTGTACCTCCCACAGAAGCTGGCATGGCTCTCTCCAATCTTTTTCTTCTCCCTGGTCTATCCCTTTTCAGCAAACACATCTAACAGCTGTGGATACAAACAAGGCATATTTGGCAAAAGTAGGAACCAGATGCCAAAGTCTGAATGTATGTTCTATTCAAAGCACCAGGGCCCGTTGCTAACTCCTTGGTGTCACCTCTGTTGGCTGTCTTTCTTGATCATCTACTGGCAAGCAACAGAGGCACATCTGGAGATGTGGTCCGGGTCATGCAGCTGTGGCCTGGTCCTGAATATCTTATGAAATTGAAACTGCAGCCATTTTGAGGTGGTTTCCTGTTTCTAAGAATGTCGTGGTAGAAAATAATTTTATATACACACACACATATATTATCAGTGCTCATTGAAAATAAAATCCCCAAATTTAAGAAAGCAAAAATTTTGCCTAAAAGGAAAACACTGCTTTCTGAAACAGTTAAAACCCATCTTTACAAAGGATATTTGGACAAGTGTAAGGTAGAAATTAGTATTAGAATCTGCATGATAAATTAGTTACCTAAGCAGTGGATTATCAGGTTGTCTTAGCTCAAATTTTCTTTGCCACAGGCCAGCTTGCACGTGGAGAGTTTCTTTGGAGGTTGATTCCAGAGAGCAGAAGGAAGAAGCAGAATGGTAGGGCAGTAGTGTTGGTAGAGAAATAGAGAAGGTGGGAAATCTAACAATAGGATAGACAACACCTGACTGGTGTTACAGCTCACAGTTATTTCCGGGGATCCTTCTGAAATACTTGTTTCCAGAGCGACACCTCTGAGAGAGGAAAGGTAAGGTATTGGTTTTCATTTCCTCAAGACCAAGAATTATTTTCCACTTTCCCCTGCCACTCGTGTCTTCCAGGTTGTGCATGTCAGAGTGTTAGCCAGATTTCTGTGTTCTTTTCGCTGTGTAAAACAACTGAATGAAGCTGCATTTTACATGGCATGACCTTGTGTCAAGGCACTGTCAAATCACAACCAAAAGGAAAGCAGCTGCTCGTGGAGGTGGGGCTGAAGAGATCTGAAGTGCTAAATGCACAGGAAAGAACGCACAGAAGCTCTTTCTTTTTTTACATGCTTCTATATATTTGAAAGTCCTTTGGAAAAACATAGGAACCAAAAATTACAGAAAAACAATTGTTGACAAAAAAATGTTTCTCTGGAAGATCTTATTAATCAAAACTTATTTACAATGCCTTAATTTTTAAGGGTTATGTCTCGAGAATTCTTCTTAATTTTTTACATTATCCGTACCTTATTTGTCACAATAATGCCACAAATAGGTATTCTTATTATTAGTGTTACATTTTGTCACTAAGGAAACTAAGGATACAAAACATAAGGCAATTTTGTCAGGATTATTCACGTAGAGGGGCCCCAGACTAAATTCAACCTTTCCCTGGATGATGCACAAACTTCAGTCCATGTTGTTGGGGGCCTTTAAAGACAGGTAACTAAAAAGATTTGTTCCTCAGCACAGCCAAAATAACCTGTTCATCTCCCTGGATCAGCCTCGGTCTGCCAGAGCAAATCCCTGATGCTGGCTGCAGGGGGAGTTCATGCCTCATCTTCACCTCCCCTTTCCCCTGTTCAGGTTTCTTTCACACAGTGTCTCCTAGCTCCTTCCCCCACATCCCCTGCACTTATTTACTTACATAGTGACTTTTTTATGCTTTTCATAATAAAACTAACCAAACCAAAAAAAACACATAAAACAAGAAAATCAAATATTAATTAGTTTTTACATTATGTAAAAACAATTTTGCTTCTTTCCAAAGGAATACTCGGTGCTGGTGACTCCCTGGAAAATGAAGGGTGAAGAAAAACAGACAAGAATAAAGGAATTAAGTTATCAATATTACTATCTGCCATAATTTTGTATGTAGAAGGAAAGCTGCTTTCCACAATCTGTATCTTTAGAGTTTTGTTAAATTTGCATTTGAAAGAGAAGTACAAGAGTGAATTAAATGTACAATGGTTTGGCATAGATGATTAGTTTTATCTAGTGTGGTGGCATGTAGTATCAACCAAATTAAGAAGGATTTATATTTTTTCTTCAAGAGGAAGAAAAATTCGTGTTTGATTGGCAGAGGGGAAATGGATCTATATCTTCAGAAAGGAGTAAGGGAGCATATAGTATTTATAAAATAAAATCCTAGCAGTTATGTTAGGGTTTTATGTGAATTAAAAAATTAAATGATATAAATAAGAGAAACAAGATGGTTAATGTCTAAAAAGTCAAATATGAGTTGATGAGGGATACAGAAGAGTTATCAAATACATAATTGCCAAGATTTATTTAAGGGAGAACTTATGAAATATTTGAATACACATAATTCTATGTCTTAGCTAAAACTTAGAGTTATAGAGACACTATATAAGTGAAAATTTCAGGGAAATGTATAATGTACACTGCTTTTATTATTTTAAATGTACATTGCTATAATTCAATACATTTTGGATTTGTGAATAAATGAGTGAATGAATCCACAGAACTACTTTTTAATGATTTTTATTTGTTTATTTTTTAGACAGAGTGGAAGGGAGGAAGAAAGAGAGTGAGAGAAAAATCAATGTGTGGTTGCCTCTTGTGCACCCCCTATTGGGGACCTGGCCCACAACCCAGGCATGTGCCCTCACTGGGAATCAGACTGCTGACCTTTTGGCTCACAGGCCGGTGCTCAGTCCACTGCAAATCACCAAAACTATTAATGAGTAAAAAAAAAAAAAAAGAGTGACTTTTGGAATACAGAGAAGTTGTGTTTTGTGAAAGCCCAGGAAAAAAAAAGATTGTTAGTAGCTAATTCAAGTACAACTATAACTATGAAGGAGTTTAAGATACATTAATGGTGATCATACCGTAAGCCTTCATATATTTTCCATTTAAATATTTAAAGAAAGCAGTGATAGTAAAAGAGACCACAGATAGCCAAAAGTGATGTGGATCCTGGCCATCAGGATCCGTGTGTTGTGGCTGCGAAGAACAAATTCACATGACTACAGAAGTCCTGTGGAGAAAAAGGGACGGCACGGCTGCTCTCTAAATGAGAGAGAGCACCCCGACCCGTGCCTGCACAAGCTTGTATTGCTTTCTGGGTACATTACATCGAGGACAGTCCTCATTTACTATGTACAGGTTCACTTTAGGTGATTACCGTTTACAGATAACAGAGGAAAGAATGTTTCTAATTTCAAAGAGAAAGATGTTACAGATCAAGGAGAAAAGTGATTGAACTGGTTACACTCCATACTTGGGAGGTTTAGCTCAGATTTTAAGAAGTTACAGTAAGCATTTGGTGCGTCAATTCATGGTGAGGGAGTTTTATCAAAAGCAAGTCTTATAGCCACCTAGGTACAAGGCAGGCCTCCTGATTCCCCATGGGAGAACCTTTCTGTGTGTGCGGCTTCTGTGTACCAGGACTTCGCTCCTCACTGGCCATTCTGAGTGGGGGTTTTTGCCATGCAAAACGGTTCCCTATACAAAAGTAGCATAGGAGAATCAAAGAAGACATCAATATAGAAAAAATAGCTGCATTGACATCTAATCCTGCAGAAAACATCAAAAAATTATGGAATAAAATGTTGTGGGAAGTAACTGGACATCATAAAATCATTTCGGACACATAAAGAAACACCAGAATGCAATAGATGAGCAGGTGTGCTGACAATGGAATACAATGGAATGTTCTATCAAATTTATTTTATGATAATATAGAAAAGGTATTTTATTAATACCTGATTCATCTTCAAATCTCCCAAAATGCATTTCAGACAAACTTGAATAAAGCAAATACTTAGTTGAAGAAAAATGCTTTCTCTGAAGCATTGCCAAGTAAGCAAAATAAATGAGACCACTAGTCCTACTTTAGAGATGACCATAAAATATTAACACATTGTGAGGCAAAAATATACCTCAGTAAGATTAATCTTTTAAGATATATACCCAATTAATATGTTAGGGTATTCTAGAAGTTTGCAGATAAAACATGCAAATGCCCTTAGAGGTAAACTTTAAAATTTTAAGCTCTAGACCAATAGAGATAGGATTTACAATCATAAATATAGTCCATTTTTCCTGATAATATGAATACATGCATTTCAGTACAGTTTTATCCAGTAGAAATGTTAACAAAGTGGCAGCTATTCTGCCTCCTGAGTGGAAAAATGACTTTGATGTTCTTGATATTTTTTTATTGTTGTTCAGTAAAAATATAAACTATAATAAGGATTCCAGACCTCTGAAAAGTGTCATTGAAAAGACAGCAGATATTATTTTAACACTTGAAGTAACTAATAAAAATGTATTTTCTAAACTTATTTTTAAGATCATTAATATACTAATAACAACTACAATATGTTATCATTTTGCTTTGTGATCATGAAGGAATTAGTTTGAACATGAAGGTATAGTTTTGATGAGAAAGTTAATTTAATAAAAACATTAAAGATGTTATTACATGTAATTCCAATATTTACCAATAGTTTTTTTAACATGGTTAAATTTTAATTTTGTTATATATGTAGATATTATACTTAAGAAGTATGGCAGTCAGTAAAAGTTTACACATTAAATACCTTATTTAAGATTTGAATTATAACCATGAAATGCACTTTGTATTCTAAGCAGTGAAGTTATTTGAACACAAACACAAAGGAGTAATGTCTACTGGTTGGGCAGTTTTCTTATTATTAATGATAATGTCATAGATCGTTGCAAACACTATTTTGGCAATTTTAAAGCAAAAACTTTTATGTATGAGTAGTAAATATTCAAGAGCTAAACATAAAGGGAGGAAAAATGGAGCAGTGGGTACAATAGGATATAAAATTAACCATGTTTGAGGAGCTGAAACCAATTAGAAAGATATCACTACTAGCTATTCCACAGTAGACCTAACACAGAGAGCATGTATACTAATAAAATGCCATGGATGATAGCTCCTGAGGCCTGTGGAAGGTCAAAAAGCAGTAAGTGTAATGTGAGCACCTTAATAAGCAATTTATGAGTAATTCAATGCAAGACTGTTTCTGTTTTTGGAATCTAGATTGAGCACTGGATAAAATGGAAAACAGTTGGGCAATGCTGATAATCTGTGCAATAACCATATGTTCAGATAGCTTCTGTGGCTGATAATTGGCAATAGATTGAAAATGGAAGATAGTGTTAAAGATTTAGAAAACAAAATGGTGTGTTTACCTCCAGGGAAAGGCAAAAAAAATGAACCTATAGAAAAACTAAGGAATTGCTGAACAAATAGCAAGTCATTTTCTCATTTTATCAGTTCACTGTGGTAGATTTCAGATTTGTATTAAACGTTAAAGGTTCAAGTACACATTTGTGAACTTGACAAGGTAGTTTGAAGAAAATATTCTTCACCTAATAAAAACCTCAAAAACACATTCCAAATAATTTTTCAGTATTTAAGTTTGATGTAAATGAGTTTATATATTATTTGTACATTAAAATATGCATGATGTGATTTGGTTTCAGTATGCATTTTGAAGAATTTTGAGAATGATATAGTAACTTATAATGATTTCAGTTATGCAATTTGGCTGATTTCATTGCTGAAAATAATCTTTGTAAAGAAGTAAAGTGACAAAGTATTTCTTTATGTTAGTTATTTGAAGCAATTTTAACATATTTAACATAACACTGTTCACTTTAAATTCTTCTCCTAAAAATCACCTTGAAGCCATACATTATTTAAATTGGTTGCAAATCAGATGACTTGAAGCATATTTATAAGCTATTTAAAATAATGCTATATTGTCATACTCATCTATATAGATTAAACATTTATATATGGAAGTAAAACAATGTAGTTGAAATTTACACATCATGATTGAAATAAACTTTGGGGAAAGTCAATTGGAAAAACATATTCTGCCTTCTGTGACTAAATATATATTTCAACTATGATATGTTAACTAACGATTCTCTTGCAGTATAAAACTCATCTGTGTATGAAGATTAAAAACAATGGCTTTACATGGACACTCATTTCATATTGAAGACAAAAGTAAACTAACCATAAATAAATGTCAAAGTTGAACCTGGAAATTAGTCAGTAAGTTTTAGGTTAATCACAAACTGCAAATTATTTATAAAGATTTTAGATTATAATGAGAATAAAATCATCACTATCCCCCAAATAATATTGATATATGTGAACATGTATGTTTTTAAAACCTGTATTGATTATTGCCTATGATCTACAAAACTTTTATTTTTTTTTAAAAAGAGGGATAACTCTTTTAAAAATAATTTATTAATTTATTTTCAGAGAGTGATAAGGAGGGGGAAAGAGAGGGAGAGAAACATCAATGTACAATTGCCTCTCACGCTCCCCACACTGGGGATCTGGCCTGTGACCCAGGCATGTGCCCTAGATTGGGAATTGAGTCAGTGACCATTTGGTTTGCAAGCTGGTGCTCAATCCACTGAGCTACACCAGCCAGGGCACTGAGGCACACCAGCAGGGCAAAATTTGCTTTCTATAAATTACTTAAAATATAGAAATATAATTACATATTGTGTTATACATATGAATAATCTTAAAGGTCATGAATGATATTTATCTTCACCTTATTGATCCAATCACTACTATCAATACTTTCCATTAAGAAAAAATGTATGCAAATACAGTAAAGTTTTATTTATAATCTTTCTACTTCCTATACATATTTTTTCTCACAGAGGAAAAACTAAGTAGAGACAAGAATGTCTATCATTCATCTTGGTTCTGCTAATGAGTATATATTATTTAACTCTGAGTATCCTGTTAGCCCCTTTGGGCTTCACTTTTCCTATGAGGCAACTGAGATTTTCAAAAGTTTGTAAAATACAGACAAAGTGATTCTCCAGCTATACTGGAGAAAAATGATTCTGTTTTAAAGGGGCACTATATTGCTACAGGAATTTAAATAAGATAAAGTTACTTTTAGTTAAATGCCTCTCAGAAAAAAAGGAACAAGTAGCTAGAAGTAAAACTGTGAGAAGCCACTTGGAGTAGAGGTCCATATGATCCCCCATTGAGCATAGTCAAATAACACCCCTGGTTTGCTCAGCTGCTTCTAAGCAAGCTGAATTTTGACACTATAGAGACATTTGTATGAGTGCACGTAGGTTTTGATCTACAATTTATTTGCTCAAGACAATACAGTAGAGGCTGAGGATTTCTGCTAAAAGCTCTTTATCTTTGCTTCCTTTCATCACCATAGTGCCTAGATTGTCTTCTTTATACATGAGATAGATATTTAATGAATGCTGCCACTTAAACAGTCACAACTCACTATTAGTTTGGTTGGCTGTTGCAGGTGCTTTAGGTGGACTTTGATTCATATCTAAAATCTAAGTCTTGAAGATTTAATAAGTCTGTTAATTTCCTCACATATTTGGGAAAGCCTCCACAATTGCCACAAAACCTTCAGACACTTGGAGGTTCCAGACCTCTGCTATTTTGTCACCTAAGGGTGAGATAAGTCAAGGCTTCTCTGAGGGGCTGGCAGCCTCTCTGTGTTCTCAAATCCTACTCTCCCACCTTAACATGATGCCTAGGGTTGAGAGGAAAAACTGAAGCTTCCTGGGGTCTTGAGTAATTTCATACTCTGATGTTCAAACCAAACCTTATCACACCTTGTTACCTTATTCTGCTTCGCTATTTCATGTAAATGTGTTAAAAATAATAACTCATTTATGAATGCTAATTTCCATACTCCTCTACATATTCCCTTGAATTACTAATGCTAAATATACACTTCTCTCTCCCTAAGAAAAGGTGTGTTTTGTTTTCACAATATTGTGAAGAGGAGTTAGTTCTAGAGTTTAATGGCCTACATTTAAAAATAATAGGTATAATTTGAATTTCTAGCCATCTGTGGTATTCAAGATATTCATGAACCTGGACCTTGGCTATATTTTACATATAACTATAAGGAATTTATATATTTTCAATATTAAGTGATTTTTTTCTAGAATTTGTACCATAGAAATCAAGCGCAGACTGCACTTTTTAAAATACAAAATTCCACCAAAATTATCACCATATTGGAAAGTTGGGTCCCTAATAGCCTCTCATAATATTTGAATTGTCAGTACAGCATGCTAGCAGTCTGTATTTTCACCTCCTTCAGGATGATTCTAAATAGAAAACCAAGGTGGGGTAGAAGAAGCGGGGGAGGGGTATGGGGATGGCTGGGGTAGGTCGGAGGAGGGAGGGTAAATGCAGACAACTGTAGTTGGAAAAAGATAAAATAATTAATAAGAAAAAGAAAAAATAAATGCAATTTTATGACTATAGTATTATATTTTGCATTATATTTATGTCTAATTAATTAATTATTTTATCTTATTTACTCATATTGCATCTTGGATCTTGCATTGACTTTTTAAAAGTATGTTTTAAGTTGTTTATATTTTCTATGAATTCAATTTCACAATATTAAAGTGAGAGTACATGATATTTGCTATAAAATGGGACTTTGATACTGATAGTTTCGAGAAACATTGCCCTAAGTTGATTCTATTCCAATTTCCAAATCATTCCACTATGTCATTTCTAAGTAAACTCTCATTCTGTCACTCCATAATGTGTTTGCTCTGTTTCAAATCTAGCTGTCCCTGAATATGGTATTTCACAACCCTCTTAAGTAGAGGTTGTTAATGTCTTCCTCTCATATTCTATATACAAAATGGCATAAAGAATATAGGGAAATCCCTTGTTTCACATCACTGCTTGCCAGTTGTCTCATCTCCTTCTGTCTTAGAGCCCATGGGAAGTGAGAGTAATCACAATTCATTGACTTGTTTCCTTAACTTTATTTTTATTGTTGACACTGTTATAAATGTTCCCATTTACCCCCATTTTTTCCATCTCCCCACCCAGCCTTCACCCCCTTTCCCTCTGGTCATCACCACATTGTTGTCTGAGTCTATGTGTTATACATATATGTTCTTTGACTAATCCTGTCACCTTCTTTCATCCAGTCCCAGCCTCATCCCCACTCTGACAGCTGTCAGTCTGTTCCATATATGTTGCTATCTTTTAATGATATTTACTGATAAATTCAGTATCCAGCTCACCTTATCTTTTTTCTCTGTTCTCATTATCACTGATAATTTAAAACATCATATCAATAGTCCACCTACATTGTTAACTTCTCAGACTCTTTACTTCCTTATCCTGGTCAATGAGCTTTCTTTGACAAAATCATAGACCCCCAAAACACATGTTCATACTTATACCTTGTCATCACCACCAAATCACCAAAATTATCAATTTCGAATATGTCCTTTTTTACACATAATAGCCAAATAAGTAAATAGTCCAAATATCTACGCATTTGTGAATGGATAAACCAAATATATCCATATAATGGCATATTATTTGGCAATTAAAATAAGCAAAGTACTGATACATGCTACAACATGGATGAACTTTGAAACCATTATTAAAGCTACTAAGATAAAGTGATTCTTATTGGTTACTAAGTTATCAAAATCTGCCAAGTTAAAGTCAGACCCAACAGACCACAGATTGTGACATTTCATTTATATAAAAAGTTTAAAAAAGTAAATCTTAAATACAAAATTCAAATTAGTGTCTACCTGGAATGGTGATGGAAATAAGAGTTAACTCCAGAGGGACAGATGGAATCTCATTGGAGTTGTAGGACTGTTCTAAACCTGGGTCATGATGATTGTTGCATAAATTGGTAAATTTACTAAAAATCACAGAATTGTACAATTACAGTGGGTGAATTTGTGTTATGGAAATTATTTTTCACCAGCTTATGTGCCCCTGTCTTCTTAACCCAGGACAGATCCAACTGTCCCTCTTTATAGCTGACTTGCACTTCCCCTTTCCTCTCAGATACATGAATCTGTTTTTTTAGGGTTCCTGAATGTTCTGGAAGGTAATCACACAAGGTGTTAAGTTTTTCAAAATTATGATGAAAAATGTAAAATAGTTATTACCATTGCCAATCACCCCACACATTTTTAATAAAATCACCTTTTAATTTTTGTTTTACAACATCTCCTATATAATCATATCTCCTCCAAGCCCACACCCCCATCCCTTGCTGCTGATAAACGTGTCATTTCACTCACTTTCCTTCAACTTTCTGTAACACACTAGGCCTTCACATCTGGCAGAATGAAATAATAAGTGTTTGTGCCAATTTAAAGAAAACCTCTCTACTTATATTCTGGATCTCATCCTATACTGGCAATAAAGACAAAAACCCTCTATCCTGCATGTGTGTCAATTTTCCACTTCAGCACCACGATATTCCCTTCTACAGAATTATTACCAAATAGTTGTCCTAATATTACCATTTTCATGTAGCACTTGTTAGTGATCACCACTCATTTACAGAAAATTCTGTAACCCCCACATACTCAGTTATTTTCAGCCCTTCTTTCTATTTCTCTCCCAAGGCCTCAAAACATGTGTGCCCCCATTTCATTTCCTAATGTTTCTTCAGGGCAGTATAATTTGGCTACCAGTACATTGTAATTTCTCTATACTTAAAACAAGCAGCTCTAATTAAGGTCAACAGTAACCCATTGTTTTTCAAAATTAATTGTTGGTTTCCTGTCTTCTTACTTAGCTTCTCAGCTGTATTTGAAAATATTGGAAATTCCCTACTCCATGAAACTACATGTTTGGATGTCTGAATAGCATCTGCACTTCATTGTATTCCTGTGTCCTTAGTGTCCCCATTAAAACTTCAGTGATAGTTTTGCATATTCTTCCCCAATTGTCTCCAAATTCCTTGATCTCATATTCTAAAGTTGCAAAATAAATACTATTTTAAATATCAACCTTTAAAAATTAAACTGCTGGGATACTTTTTAAAATATACCCTTTGGAATTTAAATACCTTAACATTCAATATTTATCATCAGTCCTTGAAAAAATGCATCACTGAAGTCTTCTTTGCAAGTAAAAGTAATTAATTTTTTATCTTCTTGAGCTTGTAGTTCTATTTTACTTCCTCAACAAAATTTTATTCAAATCTAATATATTACTTACTATAGAAAGTATTTTATTGATTACCCTACTATAATTAATAGCAATAAAACATGTAGATTAAGAAATCATTATTGAAAGTTAAGGTTATCATAAGTTCCTATATACTTAAAAATATTCTTGGAAATAATTAGATCACAATTAATGAAAACAAAATAAACATATTTCACGCTATAATGTGTAACTTTGAAGTATAAGGAATAACATTATATTTAAAATGTATTTCTTAATAAAATGAATGTACATCTTCCATACACTGGATCATCTATACACAGATTAATTTTACTAATGATAGAATGATACAGAATTTTATTTATGTTTCATTTTTATAGATTAAAACATGAGAAAATTTATTTTATTAAAAAGTAGATGGAAATTTGGGAATTTTAAAAATTATTTCATGTATTTATTTTTAGAGACGGGGAAAGAAGGGAGAGAGGAAGAGAAACATCTATGTACAAGAGAAACATTGTCAGTGACTGGTTGCCTCTTGCATGCCCCCAGCTGGGGAATGTCCTGCAACCCCGGCATGTGCCCTGAAAGGGAATTGAATCAGTTATCTTTCAGTTTGTGAGATGATGCCCAACCCACAGAGCTACACCAGTCAGTGTGGGAATTTGGGGAGTTTTTAATAGGACACTTAGTTCTTTAAATTTCTTGAAATTATATGGCAAGGTCACATTGTGAACAACACCAAAAATAACTTTAATTATTTTTTATTAACAATACATATAGTCTTTATTGAAATTAAAGGATTGGAAATAAAATAAATTACATGACACATGAAAAGTCAATCATTTGAATCATTTGAAACAGTTTCTTGGAAGTATATAAAACAAGGCTTTCCTTAGACTCATCAAGTGACTATGAATTTTATCTGTCACCTTATTTTTACAGGCACATTTTAAGCTGTTTGTAAAAATTAAAATATTGTTAATTTATAAATATCTTTAACAAATAATGTTTGATGAAAATGTTTTTATCTTTTCATGTGTTTTCCAAATATTTTTGGTTAAGCTTTGAAATATAGATGTAGCTATTTTAAGTTGTGAAAAGTGTTTGTCATATAGCCTAGTTTTCAGAAACAATCAACCAAATCAGATTTATTTTTCCATTTTCCCCTTTGAAGTATATCTGTCAGGGTCTAGCTGGAGAATATGATCAGGTCACACATTATGGTAAACTACAACATTCTGGATTACTAAGTCTTTATATTCCTTCTTTAGCATTATACCTGAAAATCATTTTCTTTTCTAAATCTTGTATCATTAAGAACTAAAAAGACAGGTGAGATCTTAACTTCCAATTTAATAGAAACTTTCCTATAGCCCCTGGTGGAGAGATTACTCCCTTGATTACTGATAAAAACTCTGAAACGAGCAGAGCTCAGATTTGGGGTCAGACTTTTTAACCCAGCAGAGCCTCTTAAACCAGCAGAGTCCAGATTTTCAGGTCAGAGAATAAGCATTTTTCAAGTAGGTTTAGTTGTAAGAGTGATAATATACAACCACTAATTTTACTTCTTAGTTTCTGGACTCATGTATTCTGGCTCTGGGAGAAACAACATAATATTTTATCCACTGGTTTGAAGAATATTGGACTGAAAACATAACTGTTAAGGTTATGCTTACATTAAGTACTGAAACTGAATAATGAATAGGCTATTGAATAAATCTATGACATAGTTGTTGCTATAGAAAGGGTCCAGTGAAATCACTATACCACTACATGTAATTGTGGAATCAGCAATTATGATAATATTTCTAATGCACAACCTTGGTCACTGCTGCAAGAAAGGCAGCCAGCAGTTGTGGTAACCATGATGAATTTGGTGAATAAGTATGTGTTCTTGAACTCCAGCCACCAGGACTACTTTTTCTGTTAATTCATAACTATATATTATGAGCTAATTTATATCCCCTAAAAATTTTCATGGTGAAGCCATAACTTTTAGTACCCTAAGAATATGACTTTATTTGGAAATAATGCCTACAAAGAGGCAACTAAAGCAAAATGAGGTAAAATACTTAGTACTTAATCTGATATGACCCTTGTCCTTACAATAAAAAGAGATTTGGATACAGACAAGCACTGATAGATGGTCACATAAAGACAGAGGGAGAAGGCCACTGTTTACAATCCAAGGAGAAGCTCAGAGGAGAAGTTAACTCTGCTCACACCTTAATCTTGGACTTCTAGCCCCCATAATTGTGAGTAAATGTTTCTATTGTTGCATCCACCAAGTCTGTGGCAGCCTTAGACGGCTAATACACTGGGGAAGAGGAGACAGATATCGACAAGTCACGTAATTTTGTGCATTTCATTTTAAAAGGCTTCATCTAAGGGAGGTTCTTTTGTATGCCATCACACTCTCACACCCTGGCCTATTTTCAGAGGTCTGTCCCTTTACTGACCTCTGAGTCCATGAACAGGTGATGGTTTCTTCTAACAGACCACAGTAGCAAGTCAGGGTGTATTTGAAATAAAGGGTTGTCTTCCATATTTCTAGAGAATGTTACTATAATTTTCCCTTCTAGGTTTTTTTTTTAATATCCACTGTTTATTTTGGTTACATTGGTTAATTCCACATCTCATTCCTAAGGAATAGATGATCACCATACTACTTCAACAAGCAATTCTAAATACCATGCTCCTCTGCTGCCTTTTACAGTAACTATGCCCATCTTCTTATTTTTGTCAAATAGCTCTTATTAGCTTCTTCCACCACGAGAACTTATTCCAATGGCATTGTCTTTTATTTTATCACTGATATATGCAAAAAAATACAGTAATTTTTCAGAAATGCTCATGCAATTCTCAATGATTTATTAATCCAGAATGTTTCTTTTAATAAAATGACGTATTTTGTCTAACCTTGACTTGAATTCTTGTGTAATGTTATATATTATATGTGATTAAAAACATGACAATGTTTCTATCATCTTTAAACCTCTTGTTCTATGCCACAGAATGATAGGGTCGGTTCATGAACATGTGACTTGTGTAGTCACACAGGAATATGAACCCAGAAAAAGCCCCCACGATTGGTTTGATGGTCTTCTGTCCAAGAGACAATGCAGCATGCACATAAATAAAGGAGATGAGTACCACGTTTGTAGTTTCTGTCCCTTTCCTCCCCATTTGTATAAAGCATTTGTGATGCTTCACGATCACAAAATTGCAGGTCACCCACAATTCACGGAATTCAACAAGACTCAAAGCAAATAGAAGGTAAGCTTGTTACATCTACAATTAAATAAGTAGGAGTACTGCCAGCCCTGAGAGGCCATGATTTCTGTTCAAACTAAAACTTAATTCAAATACAGAAAGAAGACAATGGGGTTCTAAGAAATGTGAATAACCAAGGAGCCCCACCCTGTCCTTTCTTATGTTATTTTATTGTGTTTGCCCATCACTAACACTGAAAATGGTGTCATAAAATAATAGAGAAATATAGCACCATTCAGTCTTCCTTACTTGCTAGTAATCCACAGGTAGAAAGTGTTGATAGAATCTACAAATATTAAGAAACTAACTAAAAGCAGTTGAGTTAGTTCTATGCAGTGTTTCCACTATTCTGGGTAAATGCAATGCATATGCATTATGAACTGTGAAATACAAATTTCAATGATTCTGCATGAGTTAAGTACTCATATTTGCATCCAAAACAGGCATTTTACGATATAAAAATGAACTGTAAAATCCATGCTAATAATGTGAAATTTCAAATGGAAAAGAAAGCACTGTAATTCAATAGAGAGCCCACAGAAAAAGGAAAAAAAAATGCACACCTTTAACATGAGTAAGTAATAAGAGAAATAGAAGTAAGTTTAATAAAAGTAAGTTTTCCTACTTTTTCGAACTAGGAGATTTCATATTTTTGTTTTGCAATGGATATCACAAATTATGCACCAGGCTGTGCAATGGCCATATCTGGGATCTCAAACTCAACAGGCCACTATTGAGCATAGATTTTTAGTAAATAACTGAACACAATTAGGAAGCGCTAAGGCATTTTCAAAAGGCATGTGGAAGTCTTCTTCAGAGAAGGACATCCCA